>VXBX01002945.1:374612-489418 GCA_013400415.1 Scytalopus superciliaris
CGGCGCCGCCTCAGCCCGGGGTAAGGAGTTCGTGAGTCCGACCCTCCCGCCGTGTGGGGTGTGAGCACACGAGGCATCCCGGGCCGTGAGGGCCTTTCCCGCGGCCCCTCGGGCGCTGGTGCCAGCGCTGGCTGGGTTTGAGGGCGAGGGCGAGGCAGGGACTGAGGCGGGGGAGGGCCCGGCGGGGCCTGCCCGTGTGGAAATGGCCTCGGTGGGGAGGTGGAGAAGCAGTTCGGCCGATATGCTGGGAAACCAGGCGTTCTGCTGCTCAAAGGTGGTGGTGCCATGCTCCAGAATTGCTCTCTCCGTGAGTTTTGGGTACCGTGTTGTTTGTTGTGACTACTTTTTAGCAGTTCTAAAGTCAGGCAAGTAAATATTTTCCCGAGCTCTGTACGAATAGGCCATCAGAGAATTGCCCTTACAGGGTTTTCAAATAAGTAGGGGACCACTTAATTCAGTTTAAAAGGCTTTTCTGGGGTTCATAGCCCCCATTATCATTGTATAAAAATTCAAAATAATTGAGATGGACACTTAGGCAGGGGCTGCATTTGTGTCATAGACGTAGTTTACTGCCAATAACAGACGTGAAATATGCACAGAAAGCTGCATTGTCTTAGCAACATTGCAACACAAGAAATAATGAAGTCTGGGCCTGTTACTTAATTATTGCCTCTCTTTCGTGTGTTGTTTTTCTTCTTTTTCATAAATAACCACAAAAGCATGATATTTACTCATCAACCACTTTGATCTCATTAGCCTTATTTCTGGTTTTATCGCTGTCTGGCACTGGTTATTTGTGAATCTGAAATGACATCTGAGTGTCCAGGAGGAAAGAAGATGGCCCCTACCTTTTTGGTCCATTCGTAATTATCACTGTGGAAAGTTTATAAAGATCCACTTTCGTCAAGAAAGCCCTTCAAGTTAAATTAAATTATTTAATCGGTTTACATTGTTCAATCTCAAAAAATCATTAGATGAAACATGAAAAGGGCCAGCCTGCCTTGGGAAAGTTTGGTATAGAATAATAGAATTCTAGAAAGTCAGAATGTATGAAGAAATATCCTGGGACATGATGCAGGATGGAAGTTACCTTTTTTTTTGATTTGGGGGAAAAAAATACTGCAGAATGTTAAAGACTAGATACCAAATTTGAAGTTAGGTAGCTTGTCAGGGAAGCAGTTACAGACAAGGAGCGTGGTGCAATGTGCAGGGATTCCACTAGATGACAGCCAGATCAGCAAATAGCTCTGTAATCCGGGTGTTCCAAGGGAGCCCGATCTCTGGCGAGGTGCGGTTCAACCACTGCCCGCTTTTCTCCCTGGGTCAGGGCTGCTGTTCCTTAGTCTTGGCTCCCACCTCCTCTTAAACGACGCTGCTGCTCTGCCTCAGACCCGTCCTCCTCCAGGACCTTTGTACTTGATGCTCCTCCCGTAGGCAGAGCTTTGGCAGTACCCACAACACACGGTAAACTGTGCTCTGCATCATCTTTATATATTGTCAGGTTTGGCATCCTTGAGAACTTTGTTCAAGAAACCATTCCAAGACACTTAAGCTTCAGATATGTGTACATTTTACTGTTGGTGTTGGGCTTTCTTGTTAGGTAAAGTCTAAGCATATTTACGTGGTTTAAAATGCTGCACAAATCACATAAAAAGTAATTGCAGGGAAGAAATTCTTGCTCTACCCATACAAAACCTCATGTTTATAATGTTTTACTTATGTCATGTATATTTTTGCCATATTGATTCAGTTTCATTTTTGTGCTCTTGTTTTGGAACAGCTGGTATAACATGTTAGAAGACTCCTACAGTAAAATGAGATTTATTTTCATATTTAATTTTCTGGCTTCCTAGTTGCAGGAAAAGAAATCTATATCAAATGTATAAGTGAAGATGTAATTAGAGCTCCACTTTCAAGATACCTGCATGGTTCCTTAGCAAGTTACTATTCTTATTTGCCATTTTGCCACATATTAGTGTTGTTACAAGTCAAGGAATATTCACCATTTCATGCAAAAGATAAAAGCCCCCTAGAAGTTATAAATACAAAGAAGATATGAAATAGATTTCAAATCAAAGAATGATTAGAGGTGCTTTTAGGCAAAGATGAGAGCAAGATTTCAAGGGAAGAGGAGTTAAAAAGAATCTCCATGAGAGGCTGTAGAAGGAATACATTTCTCTAACTATTGTATTTGGAATTAATCACAGAATAATCACATACTGCTGCAGCTACCCAGAGGGTATAAACTTAGTCTGCCTGGGCAGGATTAAGTTTATTCATTTATTATAATTGTATTGAAGAAATTATGTGACTTTACTTCTTAGGAAGATAAGGCCACCTTTATCTATATTTTGTACTTTTTAGTGGTGTTTTTCTGAACTGCTTCCGTGAACCTTTTTAGTTCTCAAGGCATATCTGGGGTTCAGTGGGTTGGCAAAGTACGTTTTGTTTGTTTTCCCCTCTGTACTTCAGTGTTGCAAAGCAGACAGTGGTTTGGATTTCAGGGATTGTTTTTGTTTGTCAGGTTACCAGAAACTTTGTCAGGAAACTGAGTTCCTCCTGAAAACCATGTGAAATGGGAAGTGGCAAATCTTACCGTTCAACTTCCCCTTGTGTTAGCCGTAGCTCATTAGAACTCCAGCAGGTAAGTCTGTGTGTGGCTCAGGGTGACTCCGTCCCACACAGCAGACACTTCAAAACAAGGGGAAAACAGCACAGCTTATCACAAAAATTGTTAAGCAGTTCAGGTACAGGGTGTGCTCTCACTCCCCAAGAGTAGTTGTCTGTGAGGCTGTACAGTCTAATCAAACAATCCATTCTGATTTACATGCATATTAATGTCCTATTCTACATGATGTAGCTTTAATTTTAATTATAATTTAATGCTGGCATGGCTTTGTTGTTTAAAGACACATCTCTTCATGCTGAAGCACAGGCTTTGCCCAGTTAAAATAGAAGGTCTGCTGCTTTAACTTTCAAAAAGAATCATTAAAAATAAAATTTTAAGGGATGAAAAGAAGATCACTGTGTGACTGAATAAGTCTGTGTTACTTCTATGTTATTAATATTATCTGTAGGTCTCATCTCTTCCCTTGTGCTTGAAGAGGATGTGATAGAACTGGAAACATTTTGGAGAGCTGTGATAAGGGCATAGAAGGCAGAGAAGGGCTTTCATGCCAGTGACAGCAGGTAGATTGACTGCTTCAGATTGTCAAATGAAGATAGAACATTAGAATTAAACCTAGTGGCATGGAAAAGTTGTGATTATTCAGTGACTAGGTGGTATCAAGGAGCCAGAATCAAAAGCAACAAGGAGAACTGGTTGCTCATGTCATGCAGAGGTAAAATCAAAATCTTCATTCCCCTGGATTTTGCCATTACTGGAAGTTTGCTTGAGTTCAAGGAGAAAGGGGATGGGTTCAGGGAAGCATCACCACACTGTGACTGGTGGATATTTCTGTCCCGCTCCAGGCATCCAGAGCTGGCTGGAAGGTTGCAGAGCTAGATCTGCCACTGGTCTGATATCACTGTTCTTGTGTTTCAACTGCATTACATAACTTCTCTAAGTCAGGGTGAAATGCTCAGTCAATTGTCTTTCAGAGTAACTTCATTTTTTCAAGATTTGTGTGCAAAAGGAGGTAACATAAAGATGTGCATAAATGTCCTCAGGTTTAGATTGGATATTAGGAAAAATGTCTTCACAGAAATTGGAATAGACTTCCCAGGGAAGTGGTTGTCAGCATCCCTGGAGGTATTTAAAAGATGTGCAGATGAGGCACTTAGGGACAGGGTTTAGTGGTGGACTTGGCAGTGCAGGGTTAACAGCTGGAATCAAAGACTTTAATGATCTTTTCCAAGCTAAATGATTTTATGATTCTAATTCTGTAACTGCAAGGGGTTAAAATATAGTTTAGAGGGGTTCATCTGTATATATTAACGTAGTCAGTCACTTGAAATGTACTTCCCTCAAAAGAGAGTTTTACAAACCTTGTGTCTTCTTTATTAGTCTAGTTGAGGCATCTCCATACATGGAGCTGCATCTCTTTATGCTCAGAGTCAAATTTTATTACTTTTTGCATCTGTCAGTCTGGAGTCAATGCAGCAAAGTGTCACCTGCCTGGATTCTGCACTGACGTGTGTGAACACGGCTGTTTGCTAGAGAGATACTGAAGGGAAGATGCTAAATTAGTTTGGGGAATCTGAGTTCAGTCTTTTATTGTTATTGCTGTCCTGAAGCTGTTTCACAAGACAATTCTCAGCCTGATTTGACCCGGGTTCCAAAACAGACTTGTAATTCCTGTTCTCTGCATTTCTGTGTTTTGGATCAGGGCTGTGATTTTATTTGCAGCTCTACCGTTTGAAAACATCTGTATTTGTTGAACTGTCCTGTAAAGTTAGAAATCATGCCAGCTTTCATTTCTGTTTCAATTAGACAGTTTATTGATCAGATACTGCAAAGGTACAAATGTTTCACTTTGCTTTTTGAACTTCATATATCTAATTTTGTATAAGCTGAATTTTAGATTTCATTCTTTAGTAGGTAATGGAGGAATGCTAAACTTACTTCAGTGTCCCATAAACATACATATGTTTTGTTACAGTCTGTCCCCTCTTAGAGTGGAGACAAGGGCTTGTCACACTAGCTAAGGCTGTCTAGTGGTTTTTCTCTGTCTCAGCTATCTATAGTTGTATCTCTGCATAATATTATAAACTTTCCAGATTCAAAAGATTCTTTTTTTGTTCCCTCCCTGCCCAACCAACCAACCCAAGTCTTGGTGAGGACTCTTGTACAACTAGACTGTGAGGAAGTGTATTTTTGACTGGTGTCAACTGTGTGTTTCATATACAAGTATCGACAGAAATGCCTACACCATTAAAACTCTCAGATTTTGGCATTGTTCAGCTTAAAGTTTCTGCCACAGTGCTTTTCCCTCTGCCTAAATTCTTCCAATATGTTTAGAGGAACGAATAAAGCCATAAATATGAGATGCATATGCTATAATACTCAACAGTTCTTTATAGATGAAAAGTGCTCTTTATTTACAAATGTGTATACATGTTTATGTACAGTAATTCAGCGTTTATTTCTTGGCCCCTCTGATGTTTACAGTTATTTCCCAATGTTTTGACTCCGCCTGGAGGGATCATGGAATTGCTTTTTTTTCATAAGCAAATACAGACACTGAAATCTCTCTAAAAGTCAAAATGTTCCTGAAGGAATTCCAAACAGCACTGCAGAAAGCCATAAGCTTATCAGTTTAACTTTCACTACCTTTATGAACTTTTCAAAAAGCGAATACCAAGAACACATTTATATATCCATTTCCCCCCCCACAATTATAAAGAGAAATCATGTTTTTCTTAACTGTCAGCTTTCTGGCTGTGAAACGCAAAATTGTTCCGGCTGGTTCGTTGGATAAATCTGGTATATACTATTGAAATAGCCTCAGAATTTCTTCTTAATTTTATTGCAGTTTTGATTGTCCTTGATTTATAACAAAAAGCTCTCTTTGAAAAAAAGAGAGAAGTCTCCCATATGTTACATGAAAGGCTGAATGATGTCAAGACTGACTAATTTGAAGTGAGTTTTGCATCTTTGGCAGCTGATACGTGTTTTGTAATGATTTTGTCCTACAGCAGAATACAGTGTTCTTTGCATAATAATTATTCTGCATAATAATTAATTAGAGACCAGCTGGTGTCAGACGAACATTTGCAGAAGTTGGTGGTCTTTCTCCTAAAATTTTGAACTAAAATGCTGTGATACTCATTTGTCCATTCCAGTCATCCACAGGCAACTTCAGGGAACTTGTGAAGGAATTACTGAATTCCTCCATCCATGCTCCATCCATACTTTGCACTGTACTTTTCTCTACAAATGCTCTGTGCCTCCCTTATCTCACTATGTTGTGGCAGGATTTCTGTGTGCCTCAGAAGCCCCTCTCCCCTCTCTTTGGTCATCCCATATCTCTTATATCTTTCTCCTGAGATGTTTTTGTCTTCTTTCTCACTGCCTCATGCAAAAGGTCCGTATTTTAAAACTCTTAGAATACACAAAACTCTTGAGATACTGTTATGCCAGAAGATGGGTTTGTCAGATATTAATTGGCATTTGAGCACCAACCTGATGGACACTGCTGTCTTACCAGGGTGCCAGGAGCTTTGTATCCCCTTCTATTCCACCTCTCATTTCCCTCTTCCATCTTGGCACTTTCACACCCCCCAGAGAGTTCTGATGATAGATACCTGGGAACGAAATTCCCAAGTGCTGGACCAAGATAGTAAACACAAAGTGAGGTTACATGAAGTTAGGCATTAGGTCTCAACTTGCTCTGAAGTACTTAATGAATAAGTAATTAAGTAATTAATATATGTCCTAATAACTGTTTTAAATGCAAGTATCTTAGAGATCTCTTTCCTAAATGAGAGCTACGAATATGGGATTTTCTCAAATATAAATGTAGGAAATTTACCTTTTCCAAAACCCCTACTTGTTTGAACTTCCTTTTTTCTCTCTGTGTATATTCATTAAAAGGCTGTGTTACATAATTTGCAAAAGAACTTTCTTCAGAATAAAGGTTATACCAAGCAATGGTTTTGAAATTTGGATTTTAGCCTCTTTTACAGCTCCTTCTTTTGGGGAAATAAAAAAGGTATCCCCACACTTATAAGGGGCCAAAACACATCTTGAATCCTGTGAGTTTTATTATTACTCTGAATTAGTTCACTTGGATATTATTTTAATAGACATCACATCCTGAAAGTGTAACCTGGTACATAACTGAAATGTTAGTACTACATAGGAGCTCTGACATTAGAAAGTCTCAGAATAATTTCTTTTCCCAGTATTTTTCTACCTCCTGTTCTCAGATTTTATATTGTGTTTTCCCGTTTTTTATGCTTTCAGGGTTTATTTGTTGAGTTTAAGTGTTTATTTAAGTATGGCCATGCAATGGACTCCTCAGATATTCAAACCTAGCTGTTCAAAGCCCTAAGCAAGTCAATTTAGTTTTGGGGTTAGCCCTGCTTCGAGCAGGAGCTTGAATTAGATGGCCCCAGAGGCCTTTTCCAGCCTAAGGCTGTTGTTCAATGTGTGTTCTTTGAGAAACGTTGTTTTACATTTTGTCTAACATTTATGTGATGGTAGCATAGCCAACTATCAGAGGATTTTAAAAATACTCAAAAGAATGACAGAGTGGTAGTGCATCCTCTTAGAACTCTTTCATGAAGCTGTAGCTGTGGCGTGCGTGGTTTGCTCACATTGTGATTTTGTTGTTTGAATGTGGGTTTCACATCTTAGTGTTGTGTTTTTTACACTACACATTTATCTTACACAGTCATATACACCCCTGGAACTAATGAACTGTATTGTGGTGTTTTTATTACTTCCTAGAACTTAAAACAATGAGCCAGGCTGGTGAAGAAAGTTCCAGTTCCAGTGACACAGAATTTACAACCGAGAATGAGAAACAATTGACTCCAACAACTTATGGTCAAGATGAGGGATCTGCTGATGTAACTGCAAGTCCTGCATTTCAGTGTTTAGATGAGGTACCGTGTGCCCCAGCTTTCTCTGTCTGTAACAGTGCATATTGTGTCCAAATGTATTAATCTGAAGTGTATATTTTGTTGTTAACAATTGAAGATTATTACCATAGACTATCTACAGCTTCCCCATGTCTTCTCTGTTTTTTTCTAAGTGGTAAGAAAATTTTGTGAAGCAATAACATACATAAGGCATATTCTTATCATGAGCTTAATAGAGAACCATATTATTTTTTCAGTGGTCTTGGCCTTAAGGGGAATGAGAATAGAGGTGTTGTTTTTAGTCTTGTAGTATTCTAGCTATAGAGGTAATTGCACCATGATTTTTAGAAAGGCTTCATAGCTGCAGGAAAAATCCCAAATAAGTGGCTCCTGAGGCGTAAGTAACTGACGATGATAGAAGAAAACTTTTGGAACTCAGTTTCTTTTGCAGAATTTTCTGTGGTAAGGAAATTTTTAGAACACTATAAATATTTCAGAATGTAAGGTATCAAATACTTATTAAATGACATCCTTAAAAGTGTAATGCCAGAAGAGTCATTAAGAGAAATCTAATCCAAAGTTTACACTGAAGTAGATTCTCTGTAGACAGTTGTCTAATTTGTTCTTTAAAACTCTTAATTGATGGAGACAGCTCCTTGTGTATTGTTTTTCAGCATTTCATAATTGCCAGAGTTTAAAAAAAAAAAAAAAAAAAAAAAAGTTTTCCCTAAATCCCAGTTTAAATTTCCTTTGGAGTGAATAATGCAGCTTTCTTCTTGCCTTTCCCACAGTGACAATGGAAAGCAGTCAATTTCTACTATCTTTACAATAAAAATGGTCATCTGTCTTGTATCCTTAGCAGGCTTTGTTCATACTTCATGTTTTTCTCAAAGTTCTTACTTACAGTTGCTTTAGCTTGGGCTCTTTCCAGTTTGGATCTGTCAGATCAGTTTGCTTGCCCAGCTCTCGCTCCCTGCCTGGGGCCCAAGGTCAGTAGGAAGAGACAAGAATTTGTAGTGAAGGGGAAAATAGGACTGGCCTTTCCCTATCCTGCTATTAAATCATACTGAGCACAGCATGAGGCTGCACAGTCTATCTCTCTCTAATTCCTTGTGCATTCAAGAGGCATATACAGGAGGAACAAAGATCTTTGCTCTCACTCCAGTGCCAGTGTATGGTGAGCCCACAGCTTGCAGTATTGTTGCAGCACAAACCCCCTTTCTTCACAGTCCAAGGCAGTTGCAAAAGTCCAGGACAACTCAACTCTCAAAGACAGCTGACCTCTCACCTTGCAGAAATCCTCGTCCTTGTGAAAGTATGGAAACTGCACTTTGGGGAGTTCTTCATTTTACAGCTTCTCCCATAATTTGTCTATAGTTTTCCAGTTGTGGTTGAATTTTTGTTATATCAAAAAGAAGTGTATGCCCAGTACAAGACATCTTTACCCAACTCTCCCTCCTTCCTGTCCCTGACCCCTTCTAAAATATATTCTACATTTCTGCTTTGTTTTTCTTATTTTTAATAATGATGAAAACTTATTTTTCTAGAATTATTCTAGAAAATTATTAGATTGTTTGGCTCATTTTTTTTCACCAAAAAATCTTTCCAAAGAGGTTATTCTGCTAATTTGTTTAGCTCTGATAACATTGCAAGCCATTAACGGGAAATACAGGGTAACCTTAGTATTAGATGTTGTTCCAACTCAGGAAAAAAACTGCTGTGGAAAACCAAAGTAAGCAATTTGCATAATACTTCATAAATTAGGTCTTTCAGTCATTTTGTCAATTTTTAAAAGGGAGCTATGACTCATTTGTTCTTACCATAATTTTTAACAGTTCATGCTTGTTCTTTAGGGGTGAGTTTGGCTCTTCGTCACTTATTCACATTTCTTCTCTTCCACTGACATGTTTGTTTTCCTTTGTTGAACTTTATACATAATTCAGGGATAAATATATGACTTCGGTCATCACAGAGGTTGCTGCATTGACACTGCCTTCAACTTCTTGGAATAGCTGCAGAATTTTTCCACAGAAGCAGAATTGTATTGTATTGTCTCAGTTTTACTGACTAGTCCCTTGTGCCTGCATAGCAGAATATACTTATCAGAGTATACTTATCAGAAGGCACACCTTCAGTCATTGTAAGATTTATTGCACATATCCCCTCTTCCAGCTAAATCAGCCTGGGTTTTATTATGTGAACAGCAGATATGCAAACATATAAAGAGCAACAAGTCAAACATGCACACTCTCTCTCAGTTTTTAATAACATAGTAGCATTGTTTAGCCTTCTGGGTTAGGTAAAACTATTAAAAACTGGACAAGTTTGAACAAAAGCCACTCAGTTAATTACGACTTGCTGCTTTTTACCAAGTGTGTTTCTTTATCACCAAGCTGACACCAGCCTGTTCTGTTGGTTAGAGGACTGGCATACACCTACAAAATGAACTTTCCAGTTCTTTGAGCCTTCATCATTATGCCCTTGAAATAAAGACATTTGCTCTAACACTGGATAAATTGAATTTTTTGATTTGTCACTATTTCCTTGTAACCTGTTTTCTTCCAGTGTTAGATCCATCATGTTAAGAACTTTCATGGAAAACTACATTTCGTCACCTGTGTGATAAAAGTAATATGTTACTTGGATAAATGCTACATTAAGATGCAATAAATTAGGCTGTTTTCTTTTTGATTTTAGTGCATTATAGACCATGTATATGTAATCTGATTTTAAAAGGCAACAAAAAAAATGTATTGATTTTTGTCATGTACACTGTCTAAATTTCAAGAGCTATTAATTTTATTAAATGAATATTTTAATAGTAGTTTCAACAGAATACTCATCCTTTGCCTGCAAATTTATGATTTTTTTGCAACAGATGGTAATATAATACATTTAACCTGTCACTTTATCCTTATAACATCCTTGTTACAGCACTACTGTTATTCCTAAAGCAGTAGATAAACTGAAATTGTCACTTGAATAGAAAAGGCAACAGAACATGACACATAACTGGATTAAATGCTCAAAATGAGAAGATTAGGCAGAATGAAAATAAAAAAGATCAATTAACAAATTGCCTCCTGCCCTTTCTCTATTTTTGTCCCTGTAATTTTTACCCTTCTCTGTACTCCATAGTAACATGTTTTTTTCCCTCTGGACACTCAGGTTATGTTTTCCTTTCCTCTACCTGATCCAGTTTTAATGGAAACATAAATAAATAAAACATGAGTTGTCATAATGCTGTAGTGATTTTTAGTTTGTAATCTATTGCAGTTTCCACATCCCCTTTTGTTGTTTAATTTTTGTTTTGTTATCCAAATCACAATCCCAGACACAAAAAATACCAATACTCTACACATCTTCCCAATTTCATGGTGAATCATTGACAGCTACACTCCAGGAATAGTTTTTCTTCCACTTTGTTTTTGCAAAATTTCTGAGATTTAATACAATTGAGGAATTGATGGCAAAAGCTACTGGTTCGTCTTTTTGATTCAAGAGACTGTGCAAAAACTAGTACTCTACAGTTAGAGAAAAAACGAGTACTCTTTCAGTTAGAAGGAGAAATAGAGCCTACTATACTTGAATTCTGTTTAGTTAATTCTGTTTATTTATAAGTTAGGTACAAGCTCTTATTTTTCTGGGAAACAAACCAAACCAACCAACCAAACAACAGAAGTGAATCAAATGGTGAGTATCTTCCCCCAGTTTGAGGTCTTTTTACTCAAGGTGATGTCTTGTGCTTTTTCTTTCTCTTCCTTGTGTTGGTATGTTCTTGGGCCAGAAAGATAATTGTACATCCACTTTTAAAACCATACCAGAAAAATGAATCTGCAAGATTTATCTTGCATGTCTTTGCAATGGGTGTTCTGACACAGCCATTAATTCTGTAAAATAACATCCTTGTGAATGAAAAGTGCTTTATTATTTACAAGATTTAGTGAGTGAGTACTTTGTTTGGAAGGTACCACAATAGTCCCTTTCTGTTAATGAACATCATCCATTTATGTGCTAAATCTAAACCTGCAGAAGAATAAACTCCTTTGGGAGATTTTTCTGGTTGGTCTATTGCAAACTATTGAACTCTGTATCCTATAAAGATAAAATGATCGGTTCCCCCTGTCTGATAGCAGAACCAAATGTTTCATTAGTGTTGCTTCTTTTGATTAAAATTGGCACTATCGTGCTACATTTCTTTTTGCTGATGTCCAAGTGACCTGTTGCCATCATCCATCAGGAAGCAGGAAGAACCTTTCATGAATATTTCTGAGATTAATGAACTTACTACCTCTGACTGCCAAAAGTGGTTGAACTGCTAATAAAGATGTTTACCAAAATCCTGATCCTACTGGAAACATAGAGCAAAATCTCCATGTCTACCAAAAAATCAGCAGTATCATGACAAAAACTTCTCAAGCAAATTTGATTTCTGCTTATCTGATGCTGATTCACATTGATCTTCTCTCTGGAAGAGCTTTAAAGTCACAATGATCCATATGTTCAGTGTTTGCATGTGGCTTAAGGATAGAAAGATACCTCTCATTCTTCTTTGTTTTTCTCATCTGTGCCGCAGGAAAGAAGAGAAAGTCACATAAAGGTTGGCTACAGCTTTCAAATATAAATACTGAGAGTCAATATTTCATATATTTCTTTAGTGGCATAATAACCTCTAACAATGCCACTCTAAAAAATACATTCTTTTCCAATTTCTTTTGCTAACAAACTGTTTTTTAACTCTCTCCTAGCTTAGTTTACGTGGTAGGTGTAAAAAACTGTCCTGTTTAAAAAAAGTCTATACATTTTAAATGAAAAAAAAATTTCCTCAGAAAGCCACCTTTCTAGATTAGGATAGAATTTATTTTTTTTTTTACACAAGCACCCATTTAATTTCTTCATATTACATACTACAATGTACTTTCTGCTGTTATAAAGCATGATATATCAGTATATTTTTGCATGGTAACCATAGCAGGGGATAATTTATTTCAGTACTCCCCAAACATGTATGTGCTCTATCAGAGATGTAAAAATCTTAACCCAGCTGTTGAAGGCAAACAGCATTTTCAAACTTAAGCTGATCCTGGCACACTCCACGTTACACGCTCCAAAGGCTCCTGGCACAACAAAAAAGCCTATAAAGACGTTGGCACAGGCAACTGAGACAGATGTTGTCTGCACATTCCTCCACCCACAGGAATCTGACTGCTAATTAAATAAACCTTTTTTAACTTTGTTGATATGGTCACTTGGGAAGTCAGCTGGGGATGATAATGCGTCTGTAAGCTGAAGTGTGGGTTTCTGCAACAGCTTCCCACAAGTAAGCAACAGTTTGCGTAGGGAAGGTTAAAGCGATCGGTGGTTGCGATAGGAAAGTCGATTGTACTAAAAAAAGCTGTAGAGCAGTGGGGTGAATTACAGGTGCCTTCAAACAGCAGGAATGAGAACAGAGCCAGTGCTCTTTCTGCTTGAGAGGTCCTTTTCACCACTGGCAGGTGCCATGGTGAGGAAACAACGCCAGGAAGCTGTTGGATGCATTCAAACTATCGCAAAGCAGGTGGTGGCTCTGTTCATTTCTGAATAGCCTGTTCAAAAGCATTTATGATGTCTTGTTTTCTCTATGCTGCTATAAAGTCAAGTGCAGATTTCATGCCACACAGAGGAACCACAGCTCTGTAAAGCTGTGCAACTAGGAGAAGGAATAACCTTTAACTGTAACATCTTCTTGCATTTTGGCCTTTTCTCAACCATTTCTGATACTCTTAAGACTTGACATGACAAACATATTGCTATGTTGTTTTCCAAAGCTGTCTCCCTCTTCCTGTTTTCTCACCCAAAATATGTGTTTGTGGCAGGGCAGTCTTGTACTAAAATTGACTCTACTTGGCCTTGTATGTCAGCACAACCACGGGATGAGGAATCCAGAGCAATGTTAACCAATAATACATACAATAAAAATGCCCAGTGGTGGAAAATCATCTGTTACACAGATGAGGTTACTTGAAATGTTAAAAAGGGAGTTTCATTCAAAAGCACCTGTGTCCAAATACTCCTAAATTAGCAGAGCTCTGAAACTGTGCATGAGGAAGAATCCTGATGTTTGGGATTAGCATATGGAGGTTGAACTTCAGAAGCAGAGGGACTTTTGTACTCTGCCTGAAGAAAGGCATGAGAATTTCTGTTTCTCAGAGTGGATCCTGCTTCTTTCTAAAAATCATTAACTCCATGTAATTGCTTAAATGCGAGTGTGTAAGGCCTGCAATTATTTTCTACTGTGTAATTCTAAATGATGGCATACTATTCCTGTAGAAATGTAATCTTAATTAAACTTACAGTTTGTCTTGATTTATATGAACATAATTAGGTAATTTGCAATATTTTTTCCAGTTACTCTTTTCCAAATGGATTCTTCTTTTCCTGAGATCAGAAAAATCTGATGGACAGGGACTTGAAAATTAATATTTATTCATACCCTGTTTCTCATGACTTGTGTGAGGCTTGGACACATCAACTTAAAACATTGTTTTCTGTTTCAGGTTACCCTTAAGGGTCACAGCCAAATTAACTTCTGGCAGAAGAATTATAACTTCATAAAAGTTAATTAAAGCTGTGAATGAAGGAGATCAGTTTAGTAAGTGAAATGTTTGCATTTAGTAGGACTTTGGATGGTATTACTCAGCCATTTTTCTTTGAAACTTATGTCAGTGTCTTCAGGCCCATATGTACCATTTTCTCTTATTTACTGAAAAAAAAAGATCACAGAACAGATTTTTAAAAATATATTTAAGACCTCTTTCTTTGTAGGCCAGTATTTAATTATTTTCTCATCTTTTTTCTCTATGAAACTCATGGTCACATCCTTCCTGTTTTGATTTTCCTATGACATGTAAGTCAGAGAAGCCAAGTAAAATTGGCACTTTTTTTTTGGTTTGGTTTAATTTATAAACAGTGGTCTAGCTATGGAAGGTAAGGATTGAGAACCATCTTAATTTGTTTTCCACCAATTTATCAAGCTCCATGTTCTCAACTCATTCCAAGTTTGACTGCAGTCTTTCCCAAGAAACACCATTAGGCAAACAGGTATTCACATTGAAAAGGGAAGGGAAAACCATCACTGCTTTCAAACCTTCTTTTCATTTCTTCTCTAGTTTTTTTTTTCTGGTTTTCCTTTGGTTTTGTTTAAGCAATGCATAGAAAGCCAAGACATTACAGTCTGCTTGGCTGATCACGTTGGACAGATGGGTTTGTGTCTTTATTTTTTTGGAAAAAACCCATAGGAATTTTGCTGGCAAACTCATTGTTAGTAATGTTCACTAAAATTCACAATTTAGATATTAGCAAGACTAAAACCACAAGTATTTTCATATGATGATCAGCATTACCTGTTTTTCATAAATTGAAAAACATGTTTTGAATTATTAAGCCTTAGTCAGAGACCGAGTGCTTTTTGCTTGTATAAAAAATTGTATGCTTTAATTTGAGGTAATATTTGTATTCACAAGTTTTGATGACACTTGCATGTGATCTGAAAGGTCGAAACAAGATGTTTGCTTCTTCTCTTTCATGTTAAAGGTAGAGGTTGTGTAAACCCTTCATTACACAATTACTTTTTTCCTTACCAAAATATGAATAATTTGAAAAACATGTCTGAGATTTCAGTCTTATCTGGCAGCTGAAGTGTCATAGAACAGATCTCTGAGAAACTATTCCTAGGAATTGCTCTCCTGGCATGTCACATAGTTTTCTGTGCTGCTTATCTGTGTTTTCTTCTTGCTTCCATTTTTACAGAAAATCAATAAAACTATTTGTGACAATTTATTTTATAGTCCCCATATACATCTATGACAGTAGTACAGCTTTAACAGAGTGACATCATTTTATTACAACAAGGAAGAACAAAAATAATGTTTTCAACAAACAGATGGAGTTACACTTTGTAAAAGTAGTACACATTGACAGAGATTCATCTACAACAGTTCCAGGCAGGTAATATTCAAATTTGTGTAACAGCATTACACTTCCTTTTTCCTTTCTTTTTTTAAAGACATCAGACAAGGCTTTTGCAGGTGAGATTAGTCACATTTGCTTATCCTGTTAAAAATTCCATGTTTTATGAAGTTTCCTTTAAACAAGACTAAAAAAGAACAGTTTCTCTTCTCAGAACTTAGCAGGAAAAAGACATTTTCAAGTAGAAGCTTGTAGATACTGTAAGTCATACTTATCTAGTTACCACATAGTGAATAGGAGCAAATTGTGCATTTAATGCAAAATGATTAAATATAATCATATGCAATTAGATATTTGCTCTTTTAACCAGTACTTCATAAATTGCTTTTTTTTTGTTTTGACAATTCTTTTTTATCCCAAAATAAATATCCTATAGCTTCAAAACATATTCTCAAGCAAAGATTATACATCTTGCAATTAAACCTTTTCATTGCTCTTTAAAATGGAAATATAATAAACCAAATTACACTTGAATTCTCCTCCAGAGAATTTACTTCTTTAAAATATATATTAATATTTTACAATTTAGCAATTGCCAGTGTTCTTCACTTGCCTAACTTATAACCATAATAGTCTTGTTATAATCTCAAAAAAACCCAGGAAATGTCAGATTTGTCAAGTATTGGGTCAGATNAGCAACAACCACACTTTAACCAGTAAAGAAATACAGCCTTAGTGTAGTTTTTCTGCATCTCACGGTGGGTTTAAGCAAGACAGTAGAACCTGCTGAGATAAATTGCACTCCCTTCAGAACATTGGTCACTGTGTCAATAGAGACATGGCCTATATATGTGTAATCAGGTTTGTGCTCACTATCTACAAGGTGAGCTTTAATAACAGAATCTCCAGTTTGCACTTCCTAAAGTATCTGACAATTTCATTTTTTCATTTGTTACATTTTAGGAAAAACGTCTTTCATTGCATATTCTCTTTTTATGCTTAGAATTGCCTGTGGGGTTTTGTGTTTCTGTGGCTATGAAAGGGGTAGGCTAAAAATGTGAAGAACAGTCTTTTCATATGTTACAAAACATTTCTAATATTTTGTATAATTTTAGGGTCTAATGATACTCAGGGTGAGAAGTATTTGAATGAGAGCTTGAGCACCTTGTAACATTTGGCTTACCTAAAAGATTCAGGGGAATGCAAAATGGCGCTGGCAACTCTTTATATGTATTTAGAGGCTTTGATTCAAAGGCACGGGTTCTTCTTGATGTGTCCTCCTCCTGCCTGTCTGCCTGCCTATATAAATGTGCAATAATCTGCTTAGTGGCTCCCTTCTCACACAAAGAACAATCAGGAGGAACCAAAAAGAACAAGAATGTTGTAATTTGTTACATGCTCGCTGCATGTGTGGATGTGGCACTTGGGGGCACGGTTTAGTGGTGGACTTGGCAGTTCTGTGTTAACAGTTGGACTAGGTGTTCTTAAAGGCCTTTTCCAAACTGAATGATTCTATGATTCTGTAATTATTTCCACTGCTTCTATTCAATTCTTCCATGAACTTCTCTGAAAATTCTTTGATAAAGAGATGAGATTTGAGGAATCAGCTTAATTTTCTAAGTTTTCTCCAAGGCCTTTTTTCATGTCTTTGGACAAACTATATGGCCCTCTGTTTTCTAGTCCTTAAAAAATAAGATTTGTAGCACTTTTCCTTATTTATATTGATATTGCCATGGTATACCCTTGAAGTTGTGAGGAACAGATGATAGAAGAAGCCAGGCTGTTCCAGAGAGACTAGGTCTTTTTCTAAGTGTTGACAAATTTTTATGTTATTAATTATACCTCTAAATTGTTTTCAGGTTAAAACGTACATATTCATTCAGACACAATTTGTGGAAGACCATTTAAAAGTTTTAAGTCATAGAATGTGGTATATCACAGTCAGTAAAAGCACCAAAAGCAATGTTTAGAATATTTACATAATGATACCAAGACTTAACTGGTGTTAAGTTTTAGCAATAACTATTCAGATACTTTCATGCTGGTTTTAATATATTATATGGGTCAAACTGTCTCTAAAAAATTATGTGGAAGTATGTTGCTTTGTCTAGAACAATTTTATGCCAAACATAACTGAATACTTGAATTCTGAGTATAATACTGAGTAAGTATGATTTTGAGTGCAATCCAATGCAAACTAGTTAAGAGAAATGCGTAGAATTACTGCACAAAACTTTTGGGCCTGATCATGATTTTTACTGATTTAAAGGCTTGCCTGTATCCAGTAGGAATATCATCAGAAATACCGTGCCACGTCCCCCAGAAAATGCCATTGCGAACCCCTTTGTATTTCTTGTGGTAGTACTTGCCATTGAGATTGGCTGACAGGCACGCGTCAAACCACCACCCCGAGCTGTAGTAGGCACCGCAGTTTCCCGAGGGGTACCTGTCATTGTCCCTGTCTGGAGTGGTGAAGAACTTTTGGTCGTGGTTGTAATGCTTGCTGTAGTGAAGGGCATCTCCCGCCGTGCCGCTGTAGCCGTGCACGCTTAGGCGGTACTTCAGGTACTCGTTGGCCACGTAGAAGTGTTCGTACTTCGCATACTCTCTGATCCCGTTGAAATCTTCCAGGTCAATTCTCAGTTGCATTTCCCGGCTCTTTGTCAGGAGGTGAATTTTGTCATTGCCCAGCCAAAACTCCCTGCTGAGGTTTCCAAAGCCGTTTTTGTAGTCGCTCCAGGTTCTGTTGAAGTTGGTGCTGCCATCCTGACGCCGCTGCAGCACCGTCCAGCCGCCCCCATTGGTTTGCATGTCACAGTAAACTTCAAAGCTCTCGTTTCTGCGGTCAGGGCTAATGCTGTAGATTCCATTACTCCTTCTGCCTGCTGTGTAATGGTCAGCACAGTCTCTCTGCATTATCTGTACAACTGGTGGAAGAACAACGGTGTTAGAATAGACATAATTTCAATTTCTAAAGAAATAAAACTTTTACCCAGAGTGATGTGGCATACAGAACTTGGACTGGAGAGACTTTTACATTGCAAATAGTATTGCAGCAATTTCAGTTCTAGGGAGAAACATGTTTTTTCCATCAGGTTTACTCTATAATAGATGCTGCCTGGGATCATCAAATAGCTGTCCAAAAAAGCCCATTTAAATGACTTTTTGTAACATCTTGCCACATTTAAGGGCATTTTGATAGTTTGCTTTCTCCTTCCTCCTTTTCTCTACTCTTTATCCTTTCATTACCTGCTGTAAATTCAGCCTAATTTCTTCATTCCTTATTTCTAATGCTTTGTGGTTACACACTTGCTGCTTTTTTTATTTTAATGTTTACAATCACACCCTACCTGTAATTATCTGTCAGTGTGTCAGAGACAGAACTTTGTCCACATGGCAATGGTGATAACCAGGCTGTTGTTCAGTTAACATCATTTCATAGAGAACATAAAATAATTAGGAATGTTCCATGTGTTAACGTTGACTGTACTTTAGGAAGCAGGAAACAGGTAATAAAATTGTCACAGCTATTGTAGTAATGGTGTGATTCCTAGAAAGATGAAGCTAAAAAAGAGATGGTGCTTTCCTGTGTTTGTGGCATTGTTGGCTTTACAGAAAGGTGGAGTGTTAGCATCTGCTATTAACACAGCTTTTGCCCACCTGTGAGTGATGTATTTTATTCTGAAGAAAAATACCCACAGGTTTTCCCTTCAGAGTGAAAGTACGTTTTTGATCCACAGTGCCATCCAGCAATGTCATTCCATTTAAGAGCATGAAATTAGAATTCCACTTTCTTAAGTGATACAGAAAGCTCTCCATTCTTAGTTAAGAGTCAAAACCATAATGTTCATTCTCATCACAGACTTGAATTTGTGGGCATGTTCATTTGCAGGCTTGGATTGTCAATTTTCCTGGAATATTTAAACAATCTACTTCTTGAAAGGGAGGAGTGTTCTCAGGCTGCAGCAGGGAACTTCTAGTTTGCTAGTAAACTGAAAATTTATGAAACCACAAAGTATAGGAATTAAAAGCTTTTAAGCCAAATCTAAATCCACAACATTTTCTCACTTGTTTCACTAAACTTCATGTAAGATCTTTGGCGGACTAAGTTTCAAAGCAGATACTGACAGAGAATATGCTTTTCAGATAAAATTCTCGTATAATCCAATTCAAGTCCGATTTCAGTAAAATTTTACTATTTCTTTCAGGGGGTGCAGGAATAGCTCCTATGTAGGAAACAGTTGTAACTGTTATCCTTGCGAGTTTTCATAATGAATATATCACTGCTGTGAGCACTTTTATCATGTTACTGTAAAATATAAGGAATATCTACGGGATCATATGCTATGAACACTACCCAACATTTCAGCAAGTGTGAGGACTATCTAAAATTAATATAGTCTGTTATGAAGTACTTCATTTGAATGTGATTCATTGCCCATTATCATAATAACAAAAAATCACTCATTCTTTTTGTGTTTTATATCTGAATTAAAGTAGTCGATTTAAACTGATTTTAATGTGATTTAAGCTGATTGCTGATATAGTAAAAGCATTACCTTTATTATTACTTATTTGCTCTTTTCACACTGCCAAGAATTTCCACTGTACATACACTGTACCACCTGCAGATCCTTCTATTTTCAGTATAGGTAGACAGAAGAACAGCTTTATTTTAAACTTGCATGATAATCAACAGAGGCTTAAGTAGTGTAATGCAGCCTGATCTTGCTCTGTTTTGTCTCTCAAGAGCCCTATTTTCATATCTTTGATATCTGAGTGGTAGAATACACTGACAGTCTACCAAACGTTTCCTGTTTTCAAAGATTCTTATGCAGATATTAGACTTTTATGACTTTACAAAAACCCTCTTGCCTTAATAACAGTCAACATTAGAAAAAAGTTACTGGTTCTATTTCATTATTTTAATTAGGGAAATTAAAAAGTAAAAGAAAAAAGTGTTTGTCAGTGATAACATCTGTGTCTGTTTTATATTGTTTATATATTAAATTAATGCAAGTAATTTAGTATTAAAATCATGGTATATGTATTTCCCAGTCAAGGAATACTGTTTATAAGCTTTTTTAGCTGGGCCTTTCAGATGTTTGCTGTGATGATAAAAAAAGGTATTTTATTATCCATCTGTTAAAAACTAAGCATTTTAAGAGATTCATTTAACCCCTTCTAGTTCAAGGCAAAAATATGTATAGTTCACTGATGTTTAATATCCTTAATGGAGGGTATTATGGTGTAAAATAAAGCTAATTTTTCACATTTACCAATTGAGTTGCAAAAACCAGTCCTTGAAAAATTTGTTTTAAATCCTTAATGAAGTCCAATTCTAGAAGGGACAGAACACCTGCAGCTCTCAGTAACCCTCTAGTGGCTGCTGAAATGTTGTACAGGAGTATAAATAAACACTACAAGAGCAGATACTTGTGAAGTTAATAACACAGCTATTTGGTTAAAATCTATTTTAAATTATTTACCTAATGTTAGTAAAAGGCACAGAAAGCTTACACAGGCAGTAAGAATTAACAGGCTACATACCAGGTTTTGGTTGCATTGCTGGACACTCAGAAGAACATTTGTTATCCAGGTTGTTCAAAGCAAACGTTAAATTTGCAACTTTGCTGTCCACATAATGTTCTACATTGTTCATATTTATGAGGCTCATCTTCTCCAAGCGACCCTGCAGTGTCTGAATCTGACTCTTTGCATTTTTTAAGCTGGTTGCCATTCTGTTAACTTTGCTTTGCAGTTCCCTTACTCTGTTATCTTGGATTTCGCTGTTTGCTGCTGGAGTTTCTGCATTAGGTAGCAAGAATTCATTACTACTGTCCCTTTTGTGGTTGTCATCTGCCTGCAGCTTGCAATCTTGGCAGCATTTCTTCAGCTTGTTTACTGCTTCTTTCAGGGTCTGTACTTCTTTGAGAGTCTTCTCAAGCAGTTTGAATTCTTTGGGTAACTGGATTGTCATCGGAGGCAGATTTACCTGATAAGGACAATCCTCTCCTTCATCACATTTCTGTTTAGTTTTGAGCTTTATGGGACAAGTCTCAGTAACTTTTGCTTCTTTAGCATTCTCTTCGTCTTCTAAAACAACTGCAAAGACATTTGTTAAAGCAAAGAGAGTTGTCTTCAGCAAGACTGTGTAAATGAGGAGCTTCATCTTCACTGAGAAATGAGCAGTATGAGGAAGTATGCAAAAGTGGAACAACTTTATAAGGGCAGCTTGAAGCTGAGTTATCAGACTGCCTACACTGTTCTCAGAAATGGGTGGGAGTGCTTGCATCACGGGTGATTAATAGCAGAGCAGAGTAGGTAGTGCTTGCAAGAGTAGCACATTTCAGTGAGTATCCCTGACTCAGAGCTAGTGTATGTAAGCAAAATGATGAAATGCACGTGTGCTGGTCACTTATTCTACTTTCGTTTTGGTCCTTGTTGTACATGGGTTTTCTTTTCTGAGAAAAAAAAAAATCATCTAGCTCTTTATTATAACATCTAACATCTGTTTCTTAACATTTGAGTGGTCTAAAGTTTATTCTCTAACCCAGGCTAAAATTTTAACACGGCAGGTGGAAAAAGTGAAAACCAGCCCCTTTCCCACTGGAGGTTTTTCACAGCAATAACTTCACTGACACTCAGTCCCCTTCTCCCTAAAACTTTTTCTTTAACTTAATAGATGTATTGATGAAAATTATATATAATGGAAAACATGTTGAAACACACATACAGTTTTGATTCCAAACAGTTTTCAGGATAGAGTCACAAATTCAGGAGGATGAGCAGTGCTTCCTTCTTCCTATTTTGCCTAGGCCACCTTAAAATAGTCATCTGCAATGTTCATACTTTATGTGGCACATCACCGTTAAAATTCACTGTTACCTGATTCTGAGTACTTCTGATTGAACCTTTCTGAGCGAAGGGAAGTGAACTAAAGGCAGTTCTCTCTTTGATGTATGGGATCCTAACTGTTGGATGGATTGCTCAGGAAACACAATGCAAATCCTGGTGTTCTGGATAATGTCCTGAATTCTAAATCTGAAGGAAGACAGAGAACTAGGGAGGGAGCTTTCATCAGTTTGGGGTATAGCTCTTCATTTTATTGTGCTTTTTATCAGCTTTCAGAGTTAATCATGTGCTTTACATGACTAATCACACCAAACAAAATACTTCTCCAGGTGACAGCTGCCATGTACTCCCTCACTTTTATTCCACAGCCACCTTTGCTGTTCTCACATGGTGCCTATTCAGTTTTAGTGATCTATGTCATTTCCCTTGTGCCTCAAAGCAAGGCTACATGGGTATGTCTTTATGTATTCACAACTCAGTCAAGAGCCAAATAACTTGCATGAGTAAAGGCATTTACACCAGTTCTTGTTTAATTAGTTCAGTCTGAACCACTTAGTTCCTTAAGCCCTCTTTGAAATTACTCATAATACAGATTAAACATTAAACAGACATTAGTCACACATGTAATCCATGAGTTCATGATCTCTGTAATGTTCCTCACTTTTATACACACCACATGCTTGTATTGATAGTACAGGAGAGAGGCTTGGTAAAATAACCTACTTGTTTAACCTGCTGCAGCAATTCCTTCAGATTCCTGCATAGCACAATAGTTTGGGAACTTTCTGGGGAGATGGTTTTGAATCTACATTTTCTGTATTCTAAATGAACATCCCAAAGCCTGCCATGGTGCTTTTGGTTACGTGGCTAAACTGTGTATCTCTCCCTTTCAGATCATGATAATTCCCTAGCAATGAGGTGGGATATAGACATCTATAGGTGTAAGATACAGACATCAGTTTTGTTTAAAATGTTTCTAACAGATAAAATGTATGATTTTAATTTGTGAGTAAATTTTTTGAGTTTTTCATTTGATTAATAGGATGCTAATTTTTTTATTGTATGGGTAGGTATTTGCAGAGCCTTGTTCTCCTGTATGGCTGCTACTGACAAGTGGAGGAAAGCTATACCAGTCTCTTTTTAGAGGCTTTGGAAATAGAATAGGATTCCTAAATCCTTGTTATTTGGGAAGCCACATTTCCCCCACACTGTTGTTTGTTCAGTTTACAATGAACTCTGCTATCTGCTTTGTGCCTTTGAACTGGACAAACTGTTCTGTAACTGTAAAATTAATAATAATTGTCCTTGCTAGACCACACTGTATGATTTGCCCTGAAATGTTTAAATGCATGTCAAATATTGTTGTAATTTATGAGTGCTGGGCTGCATAAAAAGCTTGAAATATTAAAATTTGGTAAAATGTAGAAGGGCAGAAATTTCTAGTAATACTGAATTTTATAAAAAAGGAAATTCAGACAGTAAGGTGATATATCTGAGCTTTCCAAACATCTTTATCCTGATAAACCCATTCCTTGGTCCCTTATATATCTTACTTTTGGGATATTTGCTTTTTTGGGATATGAGACTTCAGTAATCTTGACTTGCTCTGCTATGCTCCTCATTTCATTATTGGTGTGATATTCTGCTGCTGGAATGTCAGAGTTTGGAATCCAAAAGATCCATTTCTCCATCAGATGCTTCTCCTGCCTGGGGAGGTCTTGTAATTGAGGACTGGTCTTCCTGTTCTGTCAGAGAATGTCCATTCCCAACAGTATGTCATGTCTCTCTTCTACTTTCAGGAACTCAAAGTAGTATGGCACCATCTTTTCTATGTTTCATGTCTCATCTTCCTTGGGATTAATGAAGCCAGCTTTCAAATCTGATTTTTTCAGAAGTCTTTGCCCTTGGAAAGGACACTGAGCAGTCTTAAGCTGTGAGATGCTGATGCAGCCTGACTAACTACTGGCAGAAATATTGAGCAGATCAAAATTGAGAACTGCAGTTCGTTTATAAATGAAGTTTCTTCCTAGATGGGGCTTCTCTAAGTCCCTAGAATGTTTTGCATAAAACCTGAAACTTTAAACCAGTTAATCACAAAACTCAAAAGCCAATCTTTTTCAACTGTGAAAGGATCTAAGTAAGTAACAGCTGATGACTGTGAGACTTTTCTACTAAGGGCTTTGGTTTTTTGCTTAAGGTAATTTTCGTGTAGTTTTTCATCTCTTTCAGTCTTCTTTTTAGGAATCCATTTCTCCTCCTGTGGACTGAAGAGATATCTTAATCTTACAGACATATCTTCCTAAAGATAAACTGAAAGGTCATCATAAATGCTACTGAAGGTTTTAGTTCTATTCCAGAGCTACCCAGTGATTACAAGGTTAAAGTGATGTATTTTGTCTTATCAGACTTGTCTGAGGAGTGTTTATTCAAAGGTTATCAAAACCAACATGAGCCCTTTCCCGTGATTTTTTAGAGTATGTTTTTTTTCTGGGAGATAATGGATGCAGGTCAAATAGAAAGCAACCTAATGACTGTAGGGAGACATTAATTTAACTAGTGATTATGGCAATTTATAACAAAAACCTTGGCATCTGTTTGATTTCTGGCTTTGTGCTGGTGGTCAACATCTCTTGCAGGAGAATTTCTGCAAAACATACAGATTTGTCTAAGCAGTTCAAATGATTGATATGAGCAGACCTGAAGCACATTTGGATTCATTCATATAAAGCACTGTGGTGGCAGAGATGGGATGTGTTAAGCTTCAACTGCTGCAATATTTTTGATGGTTTTTGTAAACTTCAGGGATTCTGTGGTACATTTTGGCTGAGAAAGAAGATGAAAAGTATTTAATTTATTTTCAGGTCTTCCCACAATGTGGGATATATACCAAAATTCCATTCTAGAAACAAATTCTGATTTAGAATTCTTTCTGATTAATTCAGTTGTTTTCTTTTTTTAATTCAGTAGTCATTCTTCACACAAGCAGTCCTTGTATTGTCCACTGGATTGTGGAACTACCTGTTTAGCTTGTCATGTGTCCATGAGAATACATCAGAACAGAAGAAGAAAGGCAGTCCAATTCCATTTTGATTTTGTTGTTAATATGCTTATTCAGATACAGATGATATAGAACTAGTAGCCACATGACTTTTATATCTCTTTAAATTGGTCACTGCTTTATTTATAAATTCTGGCAACAGGCAGAAAGGCAGCACTGACACCAAGCATGTAAGTAGTAGGTAAGATATTTATATAAGCAATTGTAAGTGTCATACATACTATAAAATTCATGTGGTCAAACAGTATCACTCCTTCTGTTAAGGTGAGGAGCGTATCTGTGAAGAAAGAGGTCCATGAAGCTAAATTCTTATTAATTCTGTTTCTCCCATGACATCTAAAGACCTACCTGCACAAAGTGTACTATTTACTCCTGAATATTTCCTTAGCCATTGAAGATGCTGTAGTTAGCTCAGTATACTGAGAGAATAAACCAGAATGCTCCTCAAGAGCAAGGACATTCCAAATACAAAAGCTTCTCCCCGACGTGTCTTTTCAGCAGA
This sequence comes from Scytalopus superciliaris, assembly GCA_013400415.1. Taxonomy (NCBI): domain Eukaryota; kingdom Metazoa; phylum Chordata; class Aves; order Passeriformes; family Rhinocryptidae; genus Scytalopus; species Scytalopus superciliaris. The sequence continues at coordinate 400,502 of VXBX01002945.1, forward strand.
ATTCCTTTTTGATTCCTTCAAACCAGCTCCAGTAAGACCGGCAAGTGTAAGATTGTATCTTGCTTTCAAGACTCAGAGCCACAGAGGTGACAGCAGGAAAGTTGTGTACTGGTCCAAAATGCCAGTCTCCTATGCCCTCTTCCTAAGCCCTACGAGACACAATTGGCCACCAGATGCAGTAATTTTATTCTGATTTTGCTATTTTTCGTGCAGGAATTTCTCTCTCCCATGAGCTGGGGGACAGAACTGCTCTTGTGAACTTTGTCTTGGGAAGGAATTTGTGATATTATCTTTCCTAGTTGTTATTTGTTAATTTTAGAAGGCTTTTCAGCAGTTTATTTTTCCTTAAAGGTTGCCTGGCTCATCCATCTGTGAACAAAAAAGTACAATTGTAGAAATTCTATGTAAGGCAACACAGTGCTGTATTTGCCGTAAGTAGGTGTATTTATGATTTTCATGGATGTTCTTACCCCTCTCCCCCATATATGCACCGTCATCTGCAAATAGCTTTTTTCATGTGAAACACTTTGTAGTAGACTAGGAGCCTTCCAATGGTATATTGATATAAAACACCCCATGTCAGAATAAAGTCAGTAGGTGTTAACAATTTCTCATGCTCATTTATTTGGTTTCTGACTATTCTGAGTTCCTGACTTGTTATATGTAGAACTAATGCAGACAAGTCACTTCCCTTTAGACAACAAAGTTCAAGGAACCATAAACTTCACGCCCTCACTTTGTGAAATAATGAAATACTGCCTTTAAAAAGTGCACATGCTTTTCATATTAATTAAATTCGTGGGGGGTTTTGGAATCGGAAAGAGGGCAAAATTATTTGTGAAGCACTTATTGAAATTTAAAGCAAACACTTCATCAAGTTATTTAAATTATTTTAGCTTCCAAATAGAAACGGCTTAGAAAGGTGATTTTTTTTCCTGTGAAAATAGCACATTTGAGGAAAACAGGCATACATATAAATGTAATCTTATATAAATGTAGTTGTTATAATTTTGCTCGTCACAAACATCAGAGAGAAATGCCTGACTGCATTTGTGCAACCAAGAGCCTCATGGCTTCAGGGATTGCTGTTTATCACCTAAATTAAGTGTTGAGAAAATTCAGTGGCAAATCTTTTTCTACTTGACAAGATAATAAATAGCATTTCTCTGTGGACTTCCCATATTTATCATAAAAAGTCTACTTATGATAGATGAATGTGGTTACACATGAGAGGGATTCTGCCTTATTTTTTAACTCTAATTACAGCATCAATTTAAAAACCTTACTGCATTTTTCTTTACTTTCTACCACCATAACCTTTCTCTAGAATAATGACTTAAGCAAGGCCTGTCATTCCCTGAATATCTGCAGTATGGCTATTCCTGTGTGTGCTTTCAATGTTTCCCAATCTACAAAATGGAATGCAGAATTGCAGAGTGATAACTACAATTTATTGTGTAACTAAATATGTACAGTCTTAAATTAGTGATTTTTATCTTCTTGTTTTAAAATACTTAGAAATATGTCCTGAAGCCTGAAATAATATCGAGTAGAGAAATTATAGAAAATTTTGGAAGTGTAAGTCTTCCTTAACTTTGTATTAATATTTGAGGCATATTGAAAAGTGCACAATGACTGAATAAAAAGTATAAAGATTATATTTTCTGGGAATAGATAAATTGTGATGCAACACTTTACATTAAAATCAGAGTTTAGGTCATCTAAACATCTGGTGTTTGGGCTGGGCTTGGTATTCTTCTTTGGCTCTCAGTTACAGTCAAAAGCAATTAAGAGCCTCACTGAGAATGTTTCTTAGTTCTTGTAATGCTGGAAATCAGTATAGAATAATTTAACAAGTTAAATTTTGATATTAAAAATAATTAGAATCATAAATACACTGACTTAATTATTAGTCTCTACTCTGATATTTCTTTTTGCCTTCCTTATGCTTCTTGAAGTCCAAAGGCAATATTGGGAATAATATGCAAGTGAGGTAAAGTAAGGTGGTCAATGTTTAGACACAGTATCTTCTTTTGGGGAAAAATTAGAGAGAGCTGCTGGTACATCAGCAGAACAGAGGTATTATCTTGTAACTGGTGCAATATGTATTCACCCACTGCATCCTTATTCAGTCACTGCTTTTTCAAAATTTGACAGGTCAGGGCCCTGAGGTGCCCTGACTTAACTTTCCCTGCTCTGAGCAGGAAGTTGGACTAAATGGTATCCAACAGTTCCTTCTGCCTTAATTTTTCTGACTTAATTTCTCTTGTATTACATGGAGTTTATTTTTTACTTTATGTTGTAATAGCAATTATGTAAACACAGCATTCTGGGAAATGAAGTGTATGCTTTAAGCCCTGTAGGAAAGTGATGAAGATGGTAAAAACTGTCTTGTGTATTGTTTAGGGAATCAGGTGAAATTGTCACAGAAGTCCTTATGACAGTTAAATTCTCTGATTTAAGGACTGGGAGGTTTTGGAGCAGTTTTCTTCTGTCTTTTTTTTTTTTTTTTTAAGATTGCCAGAGAGATTACAAACATAACCTGTATAGACCTTTGTTTTCCCTTCATTTTTGGATGCTCCTTCTTGAAGTAGCCAGGACATGATCTTCAGAAGCAGTGAGAAGTCACAGTAATGAACTTCCTCTGAGCAGTGGGCTGAACTTGAGGAGGAATCCTCCATTTCCTTAATGCATTACCATGGGTCCATTCCAAGATTTTCCCTGGATAATTTGGAGGTCTCAGGCACAGGCAAGCCAAACACCAGCAGATATCCCCAGCACTGGGATTCTGCAGAGACTGGGAGCCAGCAGTATGGATGGCAATGCAGGAGTCATAGCACAGGCTCAGACTGCTGGTACCTGTTGCCCCCCCACAATGCAGAAAGGACCTCTGAGGAGATGGTGTTGCCCTCTCCCTGGAATAAGGAACACCTGAGCTGTGTGGAAGTGCCCAAACAGACTGAACAAGGATTTTGACAGAGGATGCAGAGCTCTCTGTTCAAAGAGAAACACTTATCCTTTCTCTTCCCCGAACGCTTAAACTTTTAAATATTATACAAAAAAGGTAAAAAAAGTTCTTCAAATAAACAACACAGAGGGAAAATTCCAAACCTGACATGGCAGACTGGCCAGAAGAGCCATATGCCAAGTGGCTAATACTATTCTGAAGTCCTGAGTGTATGCAGACTAGAAAATATATAAATCTCTTGATATTTTTCTCTTGTCTCCTATTATGAGGCAAAAGATTTGCTTGATGAGACCTTTCAGATGTCCGAAATAAGCAAATTAATACAAAATGTTGGCTATTAAAATTACGTTGAGTCACAGTGTCTTGTTATAGTTACAAAATGAGCAGCTCAGAATGAAGTGGAAAGTGTTACTGTTCCATTTGAGCTTAGAATACATTGTAGTTGTTTTGCAGTATCTGCAAACATAACGAGAAGCACGTGTTAGCTGCATCATTTCTGTGAAATGCGAGCTCCTAGGCACTGTGGAAATTAAGCCTTTCCTAGGAAGCCTCAAGTATTTCTCTTTCATGATGATTATGAGTAATTGGTGGTAATCAGTAATTTCTTGGTGGTGACTATATTTATCTTCCATGCTTATTTTGGGTAGTTTTTATCAAAAGAGTGTGAGTGACCAACATTCAGATTGCATCACCTATTTAAGTTTAAAATTTGGCTGAGTTTTATTCATTTCTGGAGAGTCCCAAAAGAATTTTAAAAAGCCTTGAAATTCGAAATGGGAAATGTTCCTAGAGTTCCTATTTATATCACACTTGAGTTACATAAAACTTGTTTTGAAATTTCCAGTGAGTTCCTTGGTGTTTTACTTTGAGTTGAGCGTCAGGAAGCATTGAATATAATGTTAAAATGGAGAATACCCACTGCACTAAATGTAGGGGTGAGGAAGTATTGATATGATTAGAACCAAATTTCACTGGTTTTGTTTATCAGGTGGGCCTTTTCCCTTCTGTGGTTTTCATTCCCATTTGTATTCTTACACCTTCTCTTTCTTACCAACATCTCATATATCACATACCTTTATATCCACCTTGCAGACTTGGAGAAACTACTGTGTCTTACATCCTGAAGTCAAACTGGCAGGATAGACAAGTGGACCCTCAAATAGTGTGTAACCTCACACAGTGCTCACTTTGTCTTGGAATTTTTTCAGGATATTCTGTAGAGAGCTCTGATGGGAAGCTGTTGGTAGCAAGCAATTGTGAACTTACTGCTAGTAGGGTGATAGAGAAAGGTTATTCAGGTGTACAGAACAACTATTTGAGCATAAATAGTTTCTGTTTTTCTCATGGGTTCTTATATTTAAATGATTCCTGCCCTGAGCCAGAAAATCCACCTAGAACTAGAAAAATATGAAGGATTTGCCCTTTCACATTTTCAGCAAAATTTTCCTCCACATTTTCTGTCATAGGACAAGATTATCCAACAGTTTACTTCACGGGACTTTTCACAGATTGAAGCAAACAATTTTTCTTTGGAATTTGGGCTTGGGTTTGGTTTGTGTTTGTTCTGTTTTGTTTTTCTGGTAGAAAAGCCAGACTTCAAATGGTGAAGGAACATGAAAAAATGTAGCAAAGTTAGAAAGTTACACTCGTGTTAATCAATTAAAGATGAGGGTAAAGTAAATGAAAGGGTAGTTCAATAGGATGAAATAAACATAACAGAAATTTTAAATTAAAAGGAAAAGATGCAAGTAAATCCAGTAATAAGATACATGCTTCCATATTCTTAATGTAATTACATTTATGGGAGTATAGGGAAAAGGAAAGCAGAAAGTTGCCAGGCAACCATCCATTAGCAGCCAAATCTTCATCCAACTTTCCAGCTTCCTAGATAAGGAAAATTTATTTTAATTTATCCAGATGATCTATCAATGTTGAGTGTATTTAAAAATGTATGGGGTCCCAGTTCATTGCATAACAAGAAAGCAAAGCTGAGGAAAGCAACATAAGTTAAGAACAACTAAGATGGAAAGGAACTGCAAGACTGAACAAGTTAAGAATATTTATCTGACTATATTCCAGACCAGATCTGAGATCACCATTATAACAAAATTACCTCAGTTCTTTCCAGGGCATTATGGTTAACAGAGAACTGAGAAAAACACATCCTTAATTGCCATCCATAAGGCCTTTTTTCTTTTGCTCACTTCTCTGTCTTCTCTCTCCTTCTTTACTTTTTAGTGTAGCTGCATGATTAGTTACACTGAGGAGAACTACATTTTACTTAACCCTGCAATGTGAGAGCTCTTAAACAATAAAATGAACTATGAGTGCATAAACATTGTGGCTATTTTATCATTAATGAGGGAAAGACAGCCTTGAAAGATGTATATATCTCTATATCAGGGGCATCACCTCTTCTCTGATTTATCATCACAATGAATACAGTTTTTCTACAGTAGGCTCATATTTTCCCTTCCTTCTGCCACAAACTGACTATTTCTTCCCTTCCAACAGTTGCCTCTTTCCCTTCTACCCTCCCAAGAACCTTGGAGAGAACAGTATACTGGGCTTTAATAACAAATCCTGGGATCAGGGTGCCCCGTGCTGGCTCTCTAATGACTCTCCAAGTAAAATCATGGTAATGGGAACTATCTGGTGATGAAGCTCTTTATGGAAGTCTCACTGCCTTTGACAAGCCTCCATGCCATCTGTGCAGTCTGTCTTGTGCAGGCCTCAGTGTTATGTCTTCACATTGTATTGGACGAGCCTTAGCAGAATAGAGCCCTTAGCTCTGAACTGAACTGAGGAATTAAGTGTAAAAGCTGAAAAAAATTATGGACATAAAGAAGAAGATGCGGCCTCCAGGACAAGTAGGTTTATTTCTGTGGAAACACTGTCAAACATGGCACAGATCTGCAGTGAGAACATAAGCAGTAAGAAAAACCCTATGTCACCGGTACAGATGTGGAGAGAGAACATTAGTGAGGTACCACCCAAACAGGGCAACTATACCTACATAAGAGGCTAAGAAATAAATGGGTTGACATAGAGAAATATTTTCTTTCTCACAGAAGAGCTAGTTAGTATTGTGAACTTAAGTGAATGGTATCTTTGGATCATAGAGAATGCCAAAATAAATATTTGAGAGCTGCTTATCTTTAATCTCATGCAAACAAGTGGAAGGCAGACCTTCCTTCCTTTTTCTCAGGGTCTTAGGGAGCAAAGATTGTCTTTGCTACCATGAATTATTTTTGGAACAGATCTTCAAAAATACGTAAACAGTTATCAAGAAAATATATAGTTCCTTTGGCTTACTAACTTGTATTCTGCTTCTTGACCATGGGTCTGGTTCTAGATGGTTCTAGATGGTTACTTCTAAATATTCTAAAGGTTGAATTGTGACTTCTGGGATTTTCCTGGTGCTCTGGTAACTTCATTTCTTACTTCAGGAGATCTCCATAATCACATTTCTTGGCAGATTCTCATAGAATTTGCAGATTCAATTGGTTGCCCCACAAAGCTAGTCATGGACTTTTATAGATCTGGATCACCTTACATTTTTTATTTGGATTTGACCTGGTTCTCCTTACTTGTGACCAAAGCAGGGGAGGAAAGGTTTCCTGAAGAAATATCACACAGGAACAGTGTGACCATCAGGACCAGGGCAGTGACTGTCCCACTCCACTCAGCACTGGTGGGGCTGCATCTCGAATCCTGTGTTCGGTTTTGGGTCCCTCACTGCAATAAAGACAATGAACTTGTCCAGAGAGGGATAGGGAAAAAGGAAATGGCCTCAAGTTGCACCAGGGGTGGTTCAGATTGGATGTTAGGGAAAATTTCTTCACTGAAAGGGTGGTCAAGCTTTGGAATAGGCTGCTCCAGGAAGTATTTGAGTCACTATTCCTGGAGGTGTTAGAAAGACGTGTTTGATCTTGGTGTTTGCTGGAGACCCCCACAGACACGTAAGGCAATGTGTTCTGTTGCATGGGGGTGATGCAGCTCGAGCCCAGCTCCTCTTGTTTACAGCCCTACTGCCTGTGGAGACACCATGAGCCTCAGTTTAGTCTATGCAGGCCAGTGGCTTTGTGCCAAAACTGGACCAGTAAAGCAACACGGAGAACAGGTGACCTAGAGCCTGAGTTCAAATTCAAGACAGATATCATAGTATATTAATACAGACAGAAAATCATAGAAGAAATGGTAGCATGGGTAGCACTGCAATTGTGACAGACACATTCTTTATAGTCTTATATTTATGCTTTGAATTGTTATGTAAATAAGTATTTTTTTCATCTATTATTTTATTTGGCTGTGTATTTAATTTGTTATGTTACGAAAGGCTGTATAAACTGAAAGGCTGCCAATTACAGTTATAAAAAGTTGCAGCAGAATGAAAATATTAGTGCTTAGGAGATTTCCTAACTGTCTGTTTCTCTTCCATAGCTATTTTCTGCTGGAAAAATCACAGACACCAGAGCAGCTGAGCTGAAAGAACAGTATACCCTGCTGCATAAGACTGTGATAAGGTATAACATTCTCTTTTTAGACTTTTAGTAGCCAAAGCATTACATATTTATAGTAATTTTCTGCTCATGCTGAAGCCAAATTATCATGTAAGACTTTCTTACAGTCTTAAATATTATATAGTCTTAAATGCCTTATATAGTCTTGTTAGTTTTTAAAGAGGAAGCAAGAACACAAGTTTGAAAACCAGTTCCTATTAAATAATATTGTTAGGGATACCTAAATACTTGTTTGAGCAACATCTTTGTTTCTAATATAATATTATTAAGAATGGACAGATGCGTAGACTACAACAGATAATATAAAAGTTTAAAATAAATATATAATTGAAGATCATGTAGCCAGAATTGTAACATATGAAAAGACTGACCTGCTGAGCTGACATCCTAGAGAGCAACTGAAGAAGGTAAAGGCTTTTTTCTAAGGAGAAAAGTGAGGCTATGTCACTTCTAAATAGGTGTTAATTTTATGCTGTGAGAATAATAACAGTGTTAGTTTGAAAAGAGTCTTTGACTAGAAAAATACAAGCATATTACTACCTGTTTTATGTATTTATATAGTATTCTTTTTTACACAGAATACTCATTTATGTAACGACAATCCCTTTGTGTGTATAGCAAGTTGAACATGGCCTGAGTGTAAACAGGACTCAGCTGTCTGTTCTGTCACACTTAAAACTACCCTTAACAGCGTGCAGCAAAAGCATGAGCATGTTAGATGGGAGATTACATCTCTCATTCTTTCCATCATTCTCACAGGAGTATGAAATTGTCAAACTTCTGTAAGACAGTGGATCAGAGAGAATCACATCACATTCTTTACTTAGATGCAGCCGTGTGTCAAAGCAAAGCACCAAGGCATGGACAAGCACCAGTTCCCACAGATTAATTTCTCCTGCTGCTGAAAGAAAACAAGGGAAATCAATTGGCAAAAATGGATCATGATCTCCAGAAATCTAGTGGGATTCCCTTTTTCATATGTTGACATCAGTAGACATGCACATCTGAACTAGGCAGTCAATGAAGGAAATAGGGAGCACACACTTCCTGCTTATAGAGACACCTGCAAGTGTCTGGATTTCTCCATCAGCTGTAAGAGAGTCCTGATGGTAGGTGCAGTTTGTTTGCATACTCCTGTCCTGCAATGACCCATTCAGGGAGTCCATACCACCCTTAGATGTGCAGTGCGGTTCTGTGCATCAAGAACTCAATCTCTTCCCTAATTAATGCTCATCTGTCCTAGTGCTGTTACAATGTCATTTTGAAACAAATGACAGAGGATGAGGTCTTCAAGCTGTGTGTGTTCTTCTTTCCTTGCATAGCATGCAAAACTCTTCAAGGAGAGGCCTTATGCATCTTAGGCAGCATGTTCCCTGTGACAGCTATGCCAAACCAGTGCAACTGATTCTCTGATATACAATACAAATTTGTCTAATATGAGGAATACAACTCAGCTATTTTCCAAGGCTGTTGATAGTGCAATGCTTTGTTTAGTGGTAAATAATCCCTTGTTTCTTGCTTTCAGTTTTGCACACTTTGGCATTCTGAGAAGCTGAGAGGTGTCACCTGACAGATAGCATCTTTGATGGCTTTCTTCAAAGTGTTAGGTGCTCTTGAACCTATGTTTGCTGGGAACAGGCTGTCATTCCACTGTGGTCCTGTCTCACCCACCCACTTTGCAGTAAGGCTGCACCTAAAACTGAAGTACCTGAGCTCATATTTGGCCCCTGAAAGCTAATTTAATCACTCAGCTATGTGGCCCAGTTGTAGATCTTGATTTTTGTTATCTCAATTTAGGAACCTAATATGAATATTCTGATAACCCAAGCTGCATGATACTTAGGTAATAATGAAAATTGATTGGCAGATAGGGAATTTTATCTTGTTAGGCCTCTGCAAAATTACTAATCACTTCACAAATTCAAAATCTGCCACATCAGACTGCACAAACCTACTTTTGCACTCATGTGATGCTGTTGGCATCTGTGGGGAGTGAGATCAAGATTCAACACTCAATTCTTGTTTCTATTTTTCTTTTTTTATTATCTTGAAAAATTCAATATCTGCTATGTTATTTCTTGTGGAATCACTTACGTTTTTATGTAGCTGTATGTAAAATGTATGAGTTATTTAAGAATTGTGTCTGAAATGAATGTGTATTACTACAACCAATTATATTTTCTCCTACAATTGCATACATTCTGTTGGACTTAAAGAAGATCTAAATCTTATGTAGAATCCAGTGGCAGTAAGTCAATTTATTTTTCCCTTAATATCTGTGTGAATACACGTCACACGTGAAGTTATTTGTTTGTGATAAAGACACACTTTTCTGTTGAAGGCTGTGGTTTTCTTATTTTTTTAGTTTAGAAGAAGGAAGTGGTTATCCAAGGAGAAATGTTACACAAACCAAAACTTTTTCTGCTATGTTATTTCAGCTATGTTTGTTCAGTATAGACAGTTGTGTATTTTGTGTTTTTATGGTTACCATCTTAACTCTTTTCTTCAGTGTGATATGTAATTTTGTTTTTGCATCTAAGACATTAAATGTCAAACTTGAGCCGAAATTTATGTGTAGAGTTTCTAGTATGGGAAATTCTAAATTCCTTTGTTTAAAAAAAATATTAAATTGCACTACATTTTTAATTAATAAAAGTTAACTGATAGAGTTCTGTATTTGTCTACATAATTTGTGGCTAATTTTATTATACTGTTATATAAAAAGTCATAATGTAGTAATATAGAGAAGGCATACACAATGATTTCTTGTAGCATAAAGCATAGGTTTATATGTGGTGCATTATATCGGAATTTTCATGTAGTTAGTTCCCTCTAACTAACTTAGTAGTTCCCTCTAAGTCTTTTCCATAATTATCAGTGCATTTTACTAAGGGCCTTCAAGCTGTACTCAGCTATCACCAGACAGGTTCCTAAGTATATTTTAGATACCAGTCTTCTGACATTAACATAATATTACAGTTTATTGTTTCTTTGAAGGTAGACTTCAGTGATACAAGTCAGGTCAGATAATTGTTCATCTCCACAGGCCTTATAATAAGCTTCCAGAGATGTCCACAAATGTATTTTCATATGTGTGTCATTAAATGAGCTGCTTCACTGCAGCAGTAGCAAGATGCAGTTCAGCACTGGGGAGATGTCCCAGTGTTTATTAGGAACCCAAAATTGCCATATAGCCCAGATTGGGCCTTGTCCTGGTCCCCACACTGAACTAGATGTAGCCTTTGACACTGCTTAGGATAAAATGGATTCCCTGTAACTTCATTTGTATCTCAGAAGTGCTGGACAAATAAACTAGACTAACTGATGGTGTTCTACCAGGTTAAAATAAAATTAGATGAATCTCACTCCAGCTTCAGTTATGCAGAAAAACCCCTTGAGACCAGATTCCACTGCTCTCATGGCATCACATGGGATTCAGGTTTGAACAGATCTCAGGAGGTCCAACCTCTTGTCCAAGGCAGGCTGGACTAGGAGGTCAGACCGGATTATTCAGGAGTTAATCTCATCTCATCTTGAAAATCTTGAATTAAATGTGATAGGTTGGTAAAGAAATATAAACACAAAACTTATGCTTCTTGTTGCCTAGTTCTAAATTTGTCTGTTCAATGCAGTTTACAGGAATCTGAGACCCAGCTGTTGCAGGAAGCCAAACGTCTTAGTGTAGAACTGGAACAACAACGTGAACTGGAAAAAGCAGAACAAGTCCCTGAAGAATCTTCCAGTGAAGCTTCCCAAATAAGGCAACAACTTCTTAGTTGCCAAAATGAGTACAATGCTATTAAAGGAAGAGAGTATGAAAATCAGTTGAAGATAGAATGGTAGGTGATGGTGGTCAAATGCTGCTAATTTTATCATGGCTAATTAGGATCTAGAAAGACAATAACAGAGTATATAATTCGATCGCATTTCTATCCTACGTGGGCACATTTCTTGATGGCTGTTAAACAAATTGCCACTGACTTTTCCTAGTAACAGCAATATTTCAGTGACAAATAAGCTTACCCTGGTGCAAGACTTGTAGATAGTTTTAAATTTAGAACGTGGTATAGTGTCCTTTGAAATGCTGTTTAAAATTTGCTACATTTCATGATTAATATTTGAGGAGGCAATTTAAAAAGCACAGTTCTAGTATAAGACACCTCTAATACAAACCTTTCAAGTGTCTCAGAGACCTGTTGGCTGGGATTTAATGGAAACATTGTAATAATTAGACCCAATGCTATTTTTAACATTGGCAGTGCAGTGTAGTCAAGATTTTCTATTCAGATACTTAAAGAAGGAGAAGGTCTTGTATATGCTCATATCGGAAAAACAATAAATTTTCTCTGATAGGAGTGAAATCTTGACATTTCTGTAGAAGGGAAAAGGTACAGAATAAGCTTACTATTGTGGATATTTCAACTATCTGCATATTCTATGGTAAAATTACAAACAGTACTGTTGCATTGGTAAAATGGCAGGTGAATTCAGGGTTTTATTTTGTGGGCTGTTATTTTTACCCATCTTCAATCCAGCTATAGTGTAGTTGGTGAGTACATAAATACAGATAAGTAATCTCAGCTTCTTAGCAGTTCAAGCTCTTTTTCTACAAGGAGAGCATAAACACTGTACACACTGCATGGAACAGATTTTTCTGGCAGTTCTGTCTTGATTTGGGGGATTTTTTAGAGCCAAGTGTTTGCTCTAAGAGAGAAAGAAATGAGAAGGAAGCAAATTGGGAGTGGGAGAAATAAAGAACCATGGAAAGCATCTGGAAAAAATTATTTGCTATGAGATAACTAAGAAACATGACATTTCCTGAGGTAATTATTAAATACAGAATTTATTGCAATTTCCGAGCAGTCCAGAAATGAGCTCTTCAAAAATACCATGCTTTTTACCCATTTGCCCTCATATCCTGTGAACATTTTTCATGGATTTTGCATCACTTTTCAAAACAATTACAGGGATTTGTATGTTTAGGGGATATCTTCCCATTCTCTATTTTATACCTCTAGTCAAAAGGAGAATTCTCTCCTATACAAAATGCAGTTTAGATATTATTTCAATTACCCTTGCACATTCACTACACTCATTTTTATATATGAAGTGAATATCCTATCTTGCAGGTTAAAAATACACATTTTGGGTCTATCATACTGTGAAAAATGGTCTTTCACTGTAATAAGAAACTTCCATCCTATGTGTCAGACCCAGCTGTACAGAATAATTTGGGCTCCGGGAGGAGTGTTATCTAACAGAGACTGAAAGTGCAGCCCCAGCCATTTGTGATGTGGGGATTTCAGGAGCCAAACAGTCCTCTGTATTTGGGAATCCTCAGCTGACCCCTCTTCCTTTGAACTTCTGTGTCCTCCCGAGCAAACTTCTGACATTGCAACGCCCTGGGCAATGAGTTCCACAGATTAACTACATAAGAACTGCCACCTCCTTGCCTTTTTTTAACCCGACTCCTACAGCTTCGTTTAGTGCCCTGTGGTTCTTGTATTGGATCAGAGAGTGAACATCCAATCCTCTCCTCATATTCACTGCTGCGGGATGGTTTGATAGATCTCTTTTGTACAATCCCCTTCCCCCTTTAATTTGTCATCTGTCCAAACTGAAGAGCTACAGATTATTTAACTGTTCTGTGTTCGGAATCTGTTTCATGCCTGATGGTGGCATAGGGTCTTAAGCGTATTGTGGGTGTAGGGTAAGAAGGATATGCCTTGGTTATGTGTGGATTTGTTTATTGGGAGAGAAATTCCAGAAATATTCCAGAAATTACGGGGACTTTGATGTTGGAGTAGTGTAGAATGAATTGGACTAGCAGAATACATGTGGGAAATAGGTGAGTGAGTGTAGTGGGGAGATGAGAAACGGACTATGAAGAAAAACAGGCACTAAGTGATAATACATGTTTGTAATGAAGGGATGGGTTTGGTGTCTGCAAAAGACAGTGAAAATAAATATCCAGAATAGAGTTGTGAGCAGCAGGTGATGTAATAGTAACACTGATGTAAAATGAAGATCTATACGTCTGATGTTTTTAAACAAAGAATAAAGCAACGTTTTCTGAAATATATGTGTGCGTTGGCAGCGTCAGAGAGGGGAAGCTGCATCAAAGGTATTCAAAGTTTGTTGTTAGGTGGCTGCTTGGTTTCCTCGTTTCTCAGGATAAAGACTCGTGGTCCAGCCTCTCTTGGCCATTGATCTCTCTGGAACACAGTTTTCCTTGTTGTCCAACTGTGTTAATATGATCCCAGCTGTGCTTGGCACTTACAAGTAAACTTCTCTTTGGGAATTATGACTAATGGCTATTTAGTCTGAAAACAAACATGTTTATTTACCTTCTTATGTATAGCAGGCAGGGAACATGGAGGGGAAAAGTTTTTGCAGGGAATATTCTGTCTCTTATTTACTGCTTTATCCTTTTCTTAAAATGTTTACTCAGTAATACTGCAGAGCTGGAAGTGAGAGACTGCAGATCTGCTTCCCTGTTCCTGTAAGCCTTTCTTTCTCTGAAGCATTGCCCTTATCTCTGATGCTGTTTCTTTCCTGCCTCAATTCACTTTCTCTGATAGCTAAGGGTACTTAGCACCTTTTTTGCACTTGGATTCAAGTCTGACAACAATGAAGTTTCTCTCTTGAGGAGACTTATGGATATGCCATAACATTAGCAAAGTTACTTTTTGTCTCAGGGTCCCTTAGTATTCTGTATTCCTTTATCTGCATTTCATTTCCTATTTGCTTGCCTCTGTAAACAATTCTTTGCAGATCAGATGCCTTTTTCAAGAGCTGAAGGTGATATTTCATCTTCTGTTGTAATTCTCTACTTTTCCAATGAGTAGTCAACTTTCCCAGAGTAAATTTAATTTGCTTTCATCATTGTAGTGTCGGCAGTTTTTCGGGAACTTTGTGACTTTTTTCATAGCACGACTAGGTACCTGAGATATTCAGAAGCATCTCTGACACACTTCAGCTGTCAGGGCCATCACCCCGAGGGTGACTGCAGGGGTGGGGTGTGTTCCCACTGTAGCCGTGTGCATCCTCTTGCAGTGTGGGGCCTGTTGTGCCGTGTGGTTGTGCTGGCTGGTCACTGTTGTGTCTGCCCGAGTGCACAACACAGGAGGAGGGCAAGGGTTGGACCGATTTTACTGAGCTTATAAAGCTTGGGCCACTGTCCCACAATCAGAGCTGACTCTGCGAGTATTCTTTCTCTCAATAACTACCAGGCAAAAGGAAAAATAGTGATCCCCATTCAGTTCTGGTAAAATTGCACTCAGAGCCATGACATTTCTTCCTGCAACTGGTAAGAAGCCTCAGTAAGCAAGAATATAGACAAAAAAATCAAATTAGCAGAAGAACAAGGAAAGGATCGGTGTGATCAGCAACGATTTGTTCTTGCTTGAGGGAACATTTCACTTTAATGTTCATGTGGGGCTTGGAGTCCAGGTTTGTGGAACAAAAGTAAAAAAAAAGCTGCTTTTCTTTACTAGAGCAGCTATCAACAGCAGTTTACTATTGAGAATATTTAAACTAATCTATCATCTAAACAATACACTTAAAAGTAATCAATTGATTTGTACTAAAATTATCTATAACAAGAGTTTGTTGGATCAAAGGTGACTGATTCTTGAAGATAATTTTATTTTAAAGCCTAGGTCCAATCTACAGCCCTGACAATCATTTATGCAGGTAGCAAAATGTCTCTTCACTCAAATACTCTGTACGATTGCATGCAAGTCAGGATTGCAAAACTGAGTTTGTCCTTGTAGAAGCATTGCAAATATGGAAAATTATTTCAATGCTTGTAATTATTTCAGTATTAGTCACTCAGTAATTAAAAAGGGAAAAGTTAAGCTTCTGTCCATAGTTTTTCTAGTAAAGAAGTACAAGCCATAAGTCAAATAAATGGAGTCGCAGCGGAACTTGTTATCACCTGGTCTTGTGACTGCATTCTCCAGCACCTGCACACTAATTGCAGCTGAGAGCATTACAGGAATCTCATGCTGGCAGCTTGTCAGCTGTCATATCTTCTACTTGTGGCCACTAGATTTCAGGTGTGAGGTGCTGAGCACCTTCTATGGATTTCTCAGCAGTCCCAGCTATAAGACAGAGAAGCTGAAGGAGCACAATAGGACTAATAATGATAACAAGGTTGTGGTTATTTTGTGAGATGAGTGACTGAAATGAACCTCTGTTGACAACTACCACTCCATTTCTTAATCTCTTCATCTTGATTTCTTTTATTTCTGTGTCAGTTTGCAGCTGTAAACAGTATTTTTATTAATGGCTCATTTTTTCAAGTGTTTTTTTTTAACTTGTTACATCTATATCCGTGATGGCTTTTGATGTACAGTATTGCTATTCATCTTTATGAAAATAAGAAAAACAATGTTAGAAACATTTGTGCGCATTAATGCTTAAACTTAAGAGTTTTATCTTCTTTTCATTATGTCAGTTGTTATAAGTATAATAATGACAATGATAAAAACCACATGATTTTGAAAAATACACTCACCAAAGAAGAGCTATAAAACAGTGGCTGTAAATGCCTAATGCCAGTTGCAGCTGTTTTGTTTGTTGTTGTGATTGATGTCTAAGTAAGACAGTTATGATGTTGATATCCATATATCACAGATTACAAGATTCAAATGCTAAATGGAAAGACCAGAATTTCTCTGCTTACCTTACAGTAAGCTTCTATGTCCCCTTGTTAAATCAGAGACTGAGTTTAAAATCCTTGAAGAGTCTTATTTGATTTCTTAATCTGAGTTAGTCATCCTGGTCTCCCTTCAGAGTCCAAGGAGAGAAATATGTTACCTTCAACTGATAATTTATCTCATCCTAAAACAGGTGTCTGGGATGTCAGATGGACCTGCTCTTTGGAGGTTCCTGTTTTCATCCCTGGCAGTAAGGAAGCCTAGGGATGTTAATATAGGGCTGCCAGTCTGACTTCTCGGTGGGGGCAATTGAATTAAACTCATTGCTCAAAAGCAAGAGATTTAACTTCTTTCTTTTTACCCCCTTTTTAACCACCTTCACTGTAGAAGTAGTTGGTCTGCCAGCTCTTTAGGTAACTTGCTGCTTCCAGTCCAGTGTTGCCTTTGTTTATGTCACAGAAAATGAGGTGTTCAAATCATTTTATTTTTGCTGGATGGAAAAGTCTTTGTTGTGAAACTGGAATGGTTCCACAGGACTCTGTCCTCATGAGCGAGGAATGTGACAAAATGAAAACAGTGTAAACTTTGCTCTCCCTCCTGATTTTTGGTATTGCTCTTTTGATCGTGTAGCGTGATATTAAAGAGGTCACAGCACGGCCTGATGACAAGCAATGCAGTAGCTCTTTAATCATTTTGCACAGGACTTATTCAATCATACTTTGTGGCAGTCAAACAGTTACAGGTATTTGTGCAAAGTGGACATTCATTATGCTTAGGTTGATTATGCCAGTCCAAGGAGTTCAACTAGGAATGCTGCCAAAATGTGTTTGGAATAGAACTTTTTTTAATTATCAGTTTTGGGGGAAGACTGATTTAAAATCAACTTTTATCTTTAAAAGATTTTGTTTTTCAAACTTATTCACTCTGTGGGTGTTCAAAAATTGACATTCAAATTAGCTCTTAGACTTGCCAGTTCTTGTAGAGGCACCTTGTACTCTGCCCATACAAACATGCATACATTCTGTAAATCAACAACATCTACTCTGTGTCTTTATTTTCTGTTTGCTCTTCATCTGAGCCAGGGCTTCTTATTCTTGTTGGTTTGTTTTGCTGTTTGGATTGCAACGCCACCAACCCAGTTCTCTTTTTTTTCGCTGTTTTCTTTCTGTAACTGGAAATATACCCGAGATTTCCAGGTATAAGCTTCACTCCTTTTGTTGGAGGACTAAAATATAAGAAAGAGTTTGTTGAGAGGATGAGGGTGTTGGAATGGAGAGGGAACCTTAAATCAGCACTTATAAAGGGTTGAGTATAAGATTCTAGGGATGGTCCTCCACAAGGTTGGCTGCTTGAAGGCTGATCTCTCTTCCCCTGACCACACACCTTCTGAAACCTGAACCACCACCACTGTGCAAAGTCTTACACTGCCACTGGCAGGTTTCAGAAGAAAAAAGAGACATGGCAATCAGCTGCCTTTCTTCTGTATCAACCACGTTCAGAGGCAACTCTAATAGCTCTTTGGGTAGGTGGGGCTGCCCCAGGATTCCCTTGCCTTGTTTATAGCTCCAAGAGACACAAGTGATCCATGAAAGCTTCCCCTCTTCTCTTATTTTAACGAGTTATTTATTCTGACAGCCCTGAGTCTCAGTGAAACCTGACCAGCACATCCTCCCACTGGAGTTACAAACAGATTTAAGCACTGAAGTTGATTCTTTGCTGTACCTGGAACAGAGGATTTGGTTGTTCCACCTTTTCCCCAGCTGCAATCTTTAGTTTACAGCAGACACTCTGAAATGCTATTGCAGGTACTAATTACAGTGCAAGCACCTGTCTTCTTGTTGCCAGTCAATAGCACAATGATTCAGTTGAGTTCAGTTTGGTTGTGATGGCAGATTGCTGCAGCCCAACTACCTCCTATAGGTGCCAAATTGTTCCTGCATGCACTGGGGATATATAGACACATCCTCAGGAGGGATAATGTTTTGTATTTGGCAGTATTTACCTCTCTGCCACCAAGAAGATCCCTGTTGTAAGTCCAACAAGCTTGTTGGTTGAGCTCCCTTTTCACATTACTAAAAATACACCCAGAAGATCTAAGAGCTTTCCGATTTCTTCCTTTCTTCCTTCTTCACTTCTTTAGCATCTGTCTCTGTTTTTGCCTGAAAGTAAATTGCAATTTAGTTATGGATGTAGGTTAGCATCTCTATGGCTGTTCAATTTAGTTTTCTGTCATACCCCTTTGACTTAGACTACAACCCCTGCCACTTTTCTGAATTTTTTTCAGGTTTGAGGAGCTTCACTCACAGTTGTTTGCAGAGTGAATGTGTCTGTGAGCAATCACTCATAGGAGAAGAAGAAAGTTTCTCACTGCACTTTCTTTGAAATGTCTTTGTGGCTATTTATAACCCACCTCCTCTCTTCTTTTGCCTTATTTCCATGTTGAAGTTTTGTTTTCTGAGGTTGGGAGAAGCTGGGAGTGTAGGGTGCCACTAGTAAAAGGCAAGGGAGAGTGAGGCATACATGCATCCCTGCAGGAGGTGGCCAGGCTAAGAAACATCAGGTTCAAATATTTAGATGTGTGCACTGTAGAGAAAGTCTCCATATTTATAACCTGTTTTTCAGGGCCTCCAGTTACCAGTGAGCAACCTTCCTTTAAATTTGGACACCTTTCACTTGGCCCTGATGAGAATTCACCATGTGTTTTGGTCTGACACAGGATAGGCTTCCATACATTTTTACTATTTGCTATATTACAGTAATGATTATTATATTACTAATGTATTGAGCTCTTCTTTGATTCTTATTGTAGTTTGCAAGAAGAAAAAAGACTTCTGGAAGAAGAATATGAAAAGATTTCACAAGAAAAGGTAAGTACAAAACATGAGAAAAGCAATGTTTTATGTTCTGTCAGCTAACATATAAAAACATCAGTGAAAATGTTTTCACAGTGTGTATCCCTAGAGTTTATTTAAAATGTGCCATACATAGAGGAATAGATTTTAAAAGAAGTAGATTTTATAGGAGAGGCTGTATTATATAATTCAGTTTTGATAACTCTAGGGCAAACAATAACTGATTCAGAAAAGGTCTGGATGTTTTTGGTTTACTCAAGAAAATAGTTTCTATATTCAGCAAATGGATCCTGCATGTAAAGACAGCTGCAGGTTTTTGGTTCTAGGATGGGAGCATGAAAAATACATTTGCAGTCATAAATGCTGATGAATATATGTGGTTTTGATGGAAATAAAATTCTGCTGGTTATTGACAGAAGAAACAAACATCTCATAAAAAATATATTCCATACCTCCATGCAAAAAATGTTGTCATCATTCAGTGTTAGTGATTCTGTATTATCACAAGCCTGCAAGATATAAAAGGGGAAATAAAATTAATCTGATATTTTACTTCATTTTTAAAGGAAGATGATACGCAAATTAAACAGTTGAAAGAAAATTGTGATGAGCTCTGCAAAGAAGTAATTGAGAGGAAAGCAGAAATTGATGCAATGGAAGAAGCTGTTTCATCCAAGCAAAAGCTGATATTAACAGATGAGGAAGAAAAAGAAAAGCTTCTGGAGATTCAGGCTAATTTGAAAGTAACACAAAATTAACTGTGCCTGTGTGTATCTGTGTGTGTGCTGTATGTGTATGTGCATGTTTTGTCCATGAGTGAATGTTCTTGATGGTGTTTGCCATTCCAAACTCATTATATGGCATTACATTTTATATAAGATCATTTTTAATAAGTGTCAAACACGCTGCTGTGCCATATCCTTATTAGTCTTTTAGGAAATAATAATAGTCATGGTTTTGATTAAGAAATGGTTTCTATAAAGGCATCTTTGCTATGCTGTGTTATTGTAGGTTGCTCAGATTGAAATTAATACCGATTTATGCTGAGAATTAAAAAACATTCCTGGGTCTGCTGCTTTCTTTTCCATGGTGTAAATAGCATAATAAGATGTATTCATAATATTCAAGCACAATTCTTATCTTGCAGATATAATGAAATTGTAAATGTCAATGTTGAGTTTCAAAAGTAGCAGCTACAAGTCCCTGGGACAAACACAAGTAATTAAAAAATATGTTCCCTACTCATGTTCACAGCAGTTCTAAGTGAATATTACTGCTCTGAAAACTCATCAGTTTTTGAGGCTATTGATCAAACCTTTCTGTTTTGTCACTAGAATGAGCTCGTTAAGATACTTGGTGTTCCAAAACAACTTGCAAAAGAAACTGAGAAGATGAGTCGGAAAAAAACGTACGTTTTTAGTAAATAATTCCATATACATAAATATATATGTAAGACATATAATCCATTTGTAAGATATGATTGAGGATAGTTATTGATTAAAATTAGGATCAACATTTAAAAAGTCATCTATAATCCACTTAGAATCCATGCAGTGTACTGAAAAATACAGTATATGGAGTGAAACATTGAAAATTTAAGTGCAACAAAGGAAAACAGAACAAAGCTTGGTCAAAAACTGCTTAACCATCTTACTGTGCTCCATTACTATATATCACGTCTACTTTGTAGGTTCTTAGGGGAAAATGTTGCTGTGTAATCTCATGATTAGGCTTTTTTTACAGTTTCCAATGCTCAGTGACTGTGTCTCAGCTGATCTCTGTTGGCCTCAGTGAAACCAGCAGCTTGCACAGCTCAGAGTGTGGCCTGAGCTACATCATCATTCTCCCTTGATACTTCTGTGCCAGTTGTTGAGTCACAGGTGCTTTGCTGTAAGCTCCTGACCTGAGCTGTGGCCTCTAGAATTCAACAGGGAAATGTAAGCCAGTAGCCAGCCTTTTCTTTCCCTCTCCCGTGGAGCTGGGTTTTTTCTCCCCTGAAGAATGGCCTGTGCTGATTTCTGTAAGTGTAAAATCTAATTAGCACTGTGCAGTTTCAGCCAGGTCACTCACAGATCTCAGGGGTCCAGTTGCCACCCAGATGAATGATGAGTTTTGTACCCTGTTTGTGCACAGGGTTACACTGAAGTTTTTGTGTCTCCTGCTTCCAGTCCCTATTTGTAATACAGGAACTGTATGAGTAGTTAAATTTCTCAAGTTTAAAACTCGTATGATGGTTTTCTTCTACGTTTTTCTCACTACTCTGCTTAATGTAACTCTGAATCAAAAATCTGAGTTTTCCCTTTAGTGTTACAGAGGAGCAATTTTTCAAATCTACATTGTGTAGATTGCTATTAATGAAGTACTTAAATGAATCTTTATACTTGTGTCACATCACAGAATGAATTAACCAGAGTTCCCAGTTTTAGAAATAATATTTAGCAGTGTCAGACCCATGTACCTGGTTATGTTGCCAGAAATCAGTTTACTAGAACTCTTTTTAATACTGTCATGGTGCTAAACTCTTGGTTAGCCCCATGGTTAATACCAGTTTTATTGTTGAACTGTACTGGAATGTGAAGGTTTTCACTGTATGTAGTCTGCTTTCAAAATACAACCTTTATTGTCTTGGTGAAATTATTTTGTGTGTCCAGCTTATAGTGTGCCCTTTAAATAGGCATGTGGAAAAGTTAACCCCTACTGCTTTGTTAAAATATATCCACAGTGAGGCAGAGAAGAAGAATGAAGCCCTTAATAATGAAGTAGAAGAGTTGACCAGAACCCTGACAGACATTGAAAAAAGGACTGGAGAGATTTTGCAAGAAAAAGAAGATCTAAAAAAGGAACTGGATAGTAAACATGTTCTGATAGAAAGCAAAGAACGAGAATGCATTAGTTTGACAACATTACTAGAAATTGGCAGAGAGAAGGAATTAGAGATCCTTTCAGACAGGTTGGAGACATAAGCCATGCAGTATGAGTGAACAATTCTCTTGTTCTCAAAAGTCTATTTCTTCCTTCTGCTGTATTGCTTCTGTTTTCAAGTTCTATGCTGCAGCCAGTGCATACTAGAAATGATCTAGTTTGGTTTTGACTTCAGAACTGCTTACATAAAAATTTTGCATCTGGAATCTGGGGTCTGGCTTGAAGAAGATCAAAAAGAATAATCGTTTGATGAAAGCCTGGGAGAATGAAATTGGATTTTACTCTGAAAAGGGAAATATTTTAGAAGGTTTCTCTCTTCAGTGCAGATATTTTCTTCCCTGTGTAACCCACTGAAAGTAAATTGAAGGAAGAAAAATTATGTCAGTATTTTTATTTTCAAATGAGGATCATGGATATCTGCACTCATGTACTCCTGAATTTCAGTGGGGATTGGTTACTCATCTCTTTAATATTCCCTTGAATTATGAGCTTATATGTACTTGGTAAAGTAAAATAAACTGTTAGGTTGATGGCAAGCTTCAAATGATTCCTTCTTTGCAGAGAGAGAGATGTATAGTTGTAATAACGACCATATGCTCACTAACAATGCTTTTGCCTTTAAAGTTTTGCATTAAAGGCCCGTGGCACTTTACATTGAAATACTCCCTCATCCTAAAAGCTGGGTCTGCTTCTTATATGTACTAGTTTCTCTGGATTTTTTAGCATATTTAGAACAGACTGTGAGACCTCATTGACATAACTAGGAATATTATAATTAATTACATTTATAAAAAATGCTACCTTTTTAGGTAATTTTTGTCCATTTAAGAGTTTATCTCACTGCTCAACCCTAATGATGAGGTACTCAAAAGCCATTAAAATGGTCGTGCCTGTTTACAGATACGTCTTGATGAAGTTACCTGTTTCTAAAATTTTGTTTCTCTCTACACAGAGAAATTCTGGAAAATCATTTAAATAAACTTATCTTGGAGAACAAAAAGCAACAGGATACTCTCACTCACAACCAAACACAGAAGGATAGAGACCTGAAAAATTTAAAAGTGATGGAGGTGCAACTGGATATGATTTATAAGTCCTTGGAACAAGATAAGGCGCTGCATAAAAGACTCAAATCAGAGGTCTGTATGAATTCATGGATCATAAAGATTCGAATTTTTCTTGTAAGAATTCTTTCTTGACAGTCCTCAAATCTCTTGACAGTCCTAGAAGAGAGGAGGGGAGAAGGCTGTTATTTCACCTTCCTCATTTCCTCCTTGCATTAGTATTTCACCCCTTCCTCTTTTGATACATCTTTGCTCTTTTCTGTTTTACCCCAGCTTTTGATTATGGTAATTTTAAAGGAAAGTCTTATTCTGCTTGTGTATTCAAAGCATTGTCTTTGTATTCTGCTGCCAATTCTTTCTTAAAAATTTACTTTTTCTGTAATTTTTTTATATTCTCTTTCTCTCACCAATGGTTCTTCCATTCTCTCTTTCTTAAGTTTTTCTCCTATACATGCTCCTTGCTTAGTCTAAATTGTAAGTCAGTCTTACAAAATCAACCTTGTTTAGTCAGGTGAATATTTTTTCACAGGACTTGACATTTCCTACCTTGACACTGTCCTTGTAATTTTTCTTGGTCCTTCTAAGCAATTCATGGCAGAAAAGTGTCTTACATCATTGTAAAGTTTTAAAAAATAACTATCTGATATCAAAGCTCATACGTAGTTAACAACACTAAGTATTATTTGATAATATTTAATATTATTAAACTGTATATTTTTTGGTCTCTCTTGAAATTCCTCCTGAATTTATGTGTATTACCTAGTAATATAAGCTCACCTGGGAGGAGGGAGGAAAGCTCTGTAACTACACAACAAAGTTTTGGATTGAATTTCCTGAAATAATGACTATAGGGCTGACTCATATTCCAGACTTTGATCTTAAAGCTTAGCTGTTCAGTATCAACCAAGAGAATCTGGGAGATGGTATTTTGCTTTTTGTTCCTATTGAAGAAATATTCCTGGAGAAAGAACCACAACTGTTCAAAAACACATAATGCTAAAATCAAATGCCATAACTCACTAACAACTGCGGTTGGAGTTCACAGGCTGAGGTAAAATTGAAATCCATCCCAGCCCAAGTCCTTCACCTGAAAGGACAAGAACCTTGTATGGGTCTTACAAGTAGCATCATCATGAGGAGTAGGGGAAAGGGAATGCTTGGAGAGACAGAATTGGAACTCTAATCAGTATTTTACTCCAGAAGCCACAGGCGCTACCCCAATGCAAACAGGGCACAGCAATATGGTTGTTTTAGCCAATCCTCCAATGCTTGGTGTTTTCTCTAATTCCTTTCCTGGCTCTTTTAGAGGTGCAAATATGAACTCACAGCTCCTCTGCAGCGTGGTCAGCTCAAACACAGTACTGCGGTATGGGAGAGTCGAGTGGCAACCTCGATTCTGCTTGGCTTTTGCTGTATTGAGGCAATTTTAATTTGTAAGACTTGGGAGCACACCCAGCAAAAGTTAAAAAACATATTTTAACTGGATAAAATTCCTTTAACTAACTAAAAAACCGAGATTTACATTTATTCACTGTGATTCCAAGTGAAAAAATCACAAGAATTAATTGCTAGTATAAGCATGTGGTTGCAGAAGCAGCAGTATCTCAGTGTGCTTCCCCAAATTTCTCTTATTTTGAATCATAAGCTAAGTGTAGAATGACTGGTTTGTAGAACAAGGAAATTACAGGAACACTTCCTTCAAATGTGTTTTTCTTCTTAGTAATCTGTGAAAGGTCAGCTATTGCTAAATGCCAACATTCTGTGTGAAAGAGAACTGCGGCTCCAGCCGTCGCAGCCCGGAGCAGAACTGCTCTCCTTGCATGCCTTTCCTTCTCTCAGGCCAACACAGAGACAGCCAAAAGTGCCTAAGTTTAGCCATGGCTTATGTGAACAAAAGTCCTTAATGGATTAAAGATGTTTATACAAGCTTTTAACTTTAAACTTTTGCACAGCTGAAGCGGTAACTAATTTATGCTCCACAGAAAAGCTATTTTTGCTCCCACCACAAGAGTGAAAATCACTTTCTTAGAACAGGTTTTATTGACCCTTTAGGAAACCTAAGTCAAATCAAATCTCAGAGCTGGCAGCTGCAACCAAAGTAATCCCACAGTTTGACCTTAACTGTGCCACTTGTTTCCCTTTCACTTATTGCAAGTGAATGCTTGATTTTACAGTATTATCAAAGAACTGAAAATCACAAGTGCAAAACTTCTACTTATCAGTATTGATTTATAGTGTTTCGAACTCTAATATCTGTTTGAGATCTGAACAAGATACCACAGGGTTGTGTGTATTATCTTTGAATATCTTCCAGATGTGTTGTTAAACGAGAATCTTTTCCCCACCCTTATGGATTACAGATTTGCAATTAAAATCATAGAATCATAGAATAATTTGGGTTGGGAGGGATCTTTAAAAGGTCATTTAGTTCAAACCCTGCAATAAGCAGGGGCACCTTTATCTAGATCAAGTTGCTCTCATACCAGTCCAACCTGGCCTTGAATGTTTCCAGGGCTGGGGTATCTACCACCTCTCTGGGCAAGCCGTGCCAGGGTTTCACCACCCTCCTTGTTCAAAACTTCTTCCTTATGTCTAATCTAAATCAACCCTCTTTTATTTTGAAACTGTTACTCCTTGTCCTATCACAACAGGCCCTGCTAAAATGTTTGTCCTCACCAATTACAGGTAGGTAATATATGCCTGCATAGTCAGCCTGCTGCATTTATTGCTTCCTTATAACCATAAAGAATTTTTAAGTGAATTTAGTCACAGTGAGGCCAGTACAACCTTTTGTCTTACAAGTTGTATCATGCAAACAGTTGTAGTGAGATTGTTCAGATCTATTTTAGTAAGAAGTAGTGTCTAATATATTCCTTTGCATACTTAATTTTAAAATCTGATTGAATAAAGAAACTTTCCCGTAACGTATATGAAAAAACAGTACATACACATTTGTTAGTTTTGACTTTCTAGAGCCAAAGGCAAATCCCACTTTAAAAAAAGAAAAAAATGTGATATTCAATCTACATAGATATGGAATACTGGTGCTAAAATCCATGGTGGATCTCATTTTTTTCCTTCAGTAAGGTCATAATTTCACTCTGAAAATCCTCTGTGAATTTAGGAGGTGACATTTTTACATAGTCTCTCTTTGGGATTATTGGTTTTTTTAATGACAGTTTAGCTGCTGAAAAGCATAAGCCTTCTAAGTTCATTCCTTAAACCGGGCTTTGTGAAGTTTAGTGTTCATAGTTCTAAAAAGAAAAATTTTAGAAACTTTGAGAACTTGGGAAATGAATCAGTGAAGCACTCTTGGACTAGCTATTGTAGTAAGAGAGAAAATACTGGTTTTAATTTGAGTAGCAACTTCAAATAGAATCTCTGCAGTTTACATTTTCCTCTTTTTTTTCTTTTTTTTTTTTTTTTGCATCTCACATCACCTGAGAAATACCCTCAGAAAAAAAATTTTATACAATATTCAGTGTTTAAACTATTTCTTCTCTTACCTATTTTTACCTCCTGGACTCCTTTCCTTCNTTTTTTTTGTGCATCACTCAATGTGCTTGGTTTATTTTTTGTAGGCAGAAACTAACTCAAGAAATAATGAAGAATTATTAGAAAGACGACGAGAAGTGCAGGAGGAAATTGAAATGATCAAGACACATTTAGCTGAACAGGTGCTGAGTTCTGCTTTCTTGCATTTTTTCTCTATAACAGTTGCTTTTCTATCATGAGATTAAAGGGGCTGTTTGAAGAAAAAATAATGGGATTTTCTAGCTGCAACTTTCTGGGGAGAAAATTAGATGGTCCTTGTTCAACTTTAAAGACCACTTGTTTGTCATTTTAAAAGAAACATTTTTTGGTGCTGTTGGCCACATACTGGAAGGTAGAAAGCAAATGTACTTGCCAGTTTAAATCCTTCTGAATATTGTTAATGACACTGCAGCTAGAAATATGATGGGTATAGATTTCCTTTGGATATGGAAGCATCTTGTTGCAACAAAGACAATTCAGCATTTGTGCATTATAATTGTTCATCTTCACAGTTCTGTCATTTGTGGATGTGTGCCTGCACTCAGCACAGCCAGAGAGAGTGTGGAAATGCAGATGTGTCCATTAGGAGAGCATTAGTACTTGCCATTATATTAATGACTTTATGAGAAGCAATCTGTTTCAGATATACCTTCTTAGGGTCATATCTCCTTGTCTTCTTACCCTTATATCCAGTTTCTTTTTGTGGTGTCTTTGAATTCATTAGCATTATCAGGTGGGAATAAGCTTGGGTTTGGGTATATACACATTTGGTATCTATGTGTCACTATTTTGGATATGTATCTAGTGTGCCATGGACCATCAAAGAATCACAGAGTCACAGAATACACTGGCTTGAAAGCAACCCACAAGGATTATCAAATCCAACTCTTAGTCCTGCACAGGACCATCCAGAAGAGTCACACCATGTGCCTACAGCACTGTCCAAATGCTCCTTGAACTCTACAAGGCTTGGTGTTTTGACCATTGCTCTGGGGAGCCTGTTCAGTGCCCAACCACCCTCTGGGTGAAGAATCTTTTCCTAATATCCAACCTAAACCTCCCCTGATACAACTTCAGGTCACTCCTCAGTTCTGTCACTGGTCACCACAGAGCAGAGATCAGTGCCTGCCCTTCCTCTTCCCCTCATGAGGAAGTTGTAACTGCAACAAGGTCTTCCCTCAGTCTCCGCTTCTCCAGGCTGAACACACCAAGCTACTCCTCATACGGCTTCCCCTTCACCATCCTAATGGCTCTACTTTGGACACTCTCTAAGAGCTTGATGTCTTTCTTATGTTGCAGTGCCCAAAACTGCACACAATATTCAAGGTGAGGCTGCCCCAGTGCAGAGCAGAGCAGGACAATCACCCCTCTTGACCAGCTGCCGATGCTGTGCCTGATGCCCCCCAGGACAGGGCTGGCCCTCCTGGCTGCCAGGGCACTGCTGACTCATATTCAACTTGCCATCGACCAGGACCCTCAGGTCCCTTTCCATGGCACTGCTCTCCAGCCTCTCATTTCCCAGCCTGTCCATACATCCAGGGCTGCCCCATCCCAGGTGCAGAATCCAGCACTTCCCCTTGTTGAACTTCATATGACTGGTGATTGTCCAGTCTTCTAATTTGTTGAGGTCTCCCTGCAGGGCTTCCCTGCCTTTGAGGGAGGAAGCTTCCATTCACCTCCTCCTGAAGAGGTTTGTCTGCATCAGGGAGAACAAAGAGCTCTTTAGAGTTCACTGACTGTATTGACTGGATCTCCAGCAGCTCCAGGCATCTGCTGTTTGAACCTTTGCTGTTTGCACTGTCTGCAATCAGTCTCTCAGTGTGAAAGCTGGGCGACTGCCATTGTGTAGCCTGGACATGTCAAGACCTGACAGTGACCTCATTTACAGATTATGTGGCTATGAAGAACCATTCTGTCCAATGGGCAGTAGCTGAAAGACATGTTAAACTGAGCAACAGGTACACTTCTAGGTGAATGTGTTTTGACATGTTATAGGGATTGTGCATAGTGTTTTAAAGCAGTAATTTATTACGGTTTTAAATCCGTGTAGTCTGCACATTTCTTTACTTTGCAGATGAACCCAAAGTATTTCCAGCTTTGGGTTTGCCAACACTAATAAATTGATGCATAAGGAAATACATTTAATTTTCTTTAGGAAATTATATCAGATATGGATGCCCAGGTGTTAGAAGAATGCATTGCTGAAGAACGCTTGCTTTTCAAAGAGCAGGAAAAACGCAGAAGTGAGTTATCCAGACTTACCCAGCTGACTTGTGTCAGAGCTAATGAGAAGCAACTGAAATGCAGAGATCTTCAGAAAGTCAAGGTAAAAAGTTAGGTAGTTGGAAAACTTCTCAAAAGTAAAGGCTGGTATAAGGAGAAATTAAATTACTAGTGAGGGGAGCCTTATGGACTCTCATTTCCCACTCTAGCTTTGAAGCTCCATCAGAACACAGGAAGCTCACAATACTGTGGGGTTTTATTGCAATCTGTGGTGCAGTGCAGCAGTATATTAAAATATCACTCCACAAGTGAAACAAGGTATTTGAAAGAGCGTTTTCTTTCAAGCCTATGGAATAAAATGAACAATTTGAAAGAAAGAGGCAGAATAGAAGATAACTTCACCAGAGATTCTCAGAAGTGCAACCGTGTGTTTGATTTTACAAATACACAGGCATTAGCAGAAAAACAGAGCTACTACTCATTCCAAGGAGAGACAGAAATTTTTGTTTTCCAATGACATTTCAAGGCATAAATAATTATACTGATTTAAAGAAAGAGGAGGGAAAGAAAACTTTTCCTATGAGTAGACATTGTGTTTGCTGCCTGCATTTTGCTGGCATTATAATGTCATATGGATGCTGTGATGTCCCACAGTATTTACTAAATACCAAATTGTTATATGGAACCAACTGTTTATGTCCCCAAAATGTATGTCTGTATTCAAAGAAATTAGATAACCCACCCTTCTAGCACCTTGGGAATCTTTGACTACCTGTAAAAATAGAATAAACAAACATGTCAAGATTTGTACCTTTGATAAAAATCAGTCCATAAACAGATTTAAAAAATAAAACAATGCAAGTTCAGGAACACAAAGACATGCCCAAATTTGCAACCCATCATCCACCAGCTTTCCCTAACACCAATCTCGTCCTTCTGATACCAGTGGGAGGGGAGAGGAGGCCTGTCCATTGAAGGTTAATGGCCCAGGCTGTTGAGGGCTGAGCACAACTGCAATCCAAACGCCCAAAGCCTTAACAGAATACAAATGTACCATTCTGCTCAATCATCAGTGATTTCTTAAAAGTTAGAATTGAGCGAAAAAGGAATTTTATTTGTAAATGTACAATTTCAGTGGTGCCTATGCCAATTAATTATATAATGATGGAGTTGATGGGCTGATTTGTAGAAACAGTGGAACTCCAGATTCAGGGGACTAAGCATTTAAGATGCAATATCAAATTATCTACATTAATAACAGTCATTGTAAGCTTAATATAGATGGGAAAATGGTGCTTTTATATATCCTTGTAATAAAAGCATTTCATTATAATTAGTAAAAGTTCTGATACTAATCTTCTCTCACTGTCTTTTCCTCATCTAAGAGCTGTTCTGAGTAATTTCTTTGAAGACATGTCTTTAATATATCTAAAGTTCTCACTAAATTCTATTTAAATTTCAGATCCGACTCCAAAAACTTAGTAAAGAAATAACAAGAAAGGGCCATGAAATAAAAGCCTGTCAAAAGACAAAAAGGGATATCCAAAACCAGTAAGAAAATAGTAACAATATATTAAATACATTATCTAAAAAAGTCTTTTAAAGCACCATTTATCCAAGTAATGTATGTATAAAATTCTAATAATTATTTCTTTCATATGTGTCACTTCTTCAGACTCCAAGAACTTGCTCAAGTGTGTGATTTTATCCAAAGGGAGAAGGCTAAATGTATGCAGTTGATGCATGCTGCTGGGTGGAAAGCAAGGGAAGTTGGAAACCGTGTAAAATTGCTGGAAAATGTAATATCAAATTTAAGGAACACAGTTAGAATCCAGGAAAGGTGAGTTTAAAGTAAGCCGTTGTTCACAATTATAGAAATGTAAGATTAGAAAACATCTTATGAGAGAATTTAGTCTGTCTTCAATTATGCCTATATCATCCTTGGTAGTTATTATCCTGATTTTTAAAACCTGATTAAGACAAAGGCATTTAGCCATATCCTTACATAATCTGCTCCAATTTCTTGTCTCCCTAACACTTCACAACCATCTTGGGCATCACTGCATGGGAAGAAGCACTTTTGAGTTTGTCTGGCTCCTCCCTTGCTTTCCCCTCCTTTGAAGGGATGAATTTTCATTGCATTCCTTTATATCACAGTCCTTAGACCTCTTAATGTTTGCATTATCATGCTGTATCATTCAATAGGAGCCACACTGTTGCACTCATACTTGCTGTCCTTAGAGAAAAAGAGGTCTGGCACATATGAGTCCACGACGAAGTGGTGCATGGTACTATTAAATGAGTCACTGGATAGTAATATGGCTGTCTAGTTATTAAATTAGAACAAACTGAGTTTCTTGGTTCAGCCTCACATGGAATTTATTAGATAACATTTATTCCAGATAAAACAAAATGTGGTTTCCATTTCTAAGCAGGCTTAGACTAAATGAAAGGTTACATTCACAACAAAGAGGATGAGGCAGAATAGCTGGTGCTTGTGACTCTGTTTTTTCCTAGACCATTATCTAGTGGAGATATCTTGTTGCCATCTTTTTGTCATCCTACTGATGATATTCTGCAATATAGACAGGATTACAATGTGTTGGAAATCAGCAGCTGGACAAGTAGGGAGATAGTGAGTAGCCAGCTGTGTTAGCAAAACAGGACAACCAAAACTGAGTAATTTAAAAATAACTTGATTTTCCCACGTCTTTGTTATTTGGTGCCCAAAAATTGCACAATCAGACCAAAGAGTGTAAGACACTAAGAGTGTAATCTCTTAGTAGTTTGATTTCGAAGTCATGCTGGAGGTAGCTAGAAAAGAAGTAAAACTGCAGTGATTTAAATGATTTTGTGAAGGCATAGAAGATGACCCTTTGTGGTAAAGTTTTTGAGGCCTTACCAGTTGATGAAAGAGGGGGAAAAAAGACTAAGACAGATAAATATTGTATAGATATCATAAATATATAATTATTATAGTTTACCCTACTCGACGTAGATCCAACCGATATTTTGGTCTCTGCAATCCTTGATTTAAAACTAGCAAGAGGTACTGAATTCTCAGTAGTTCTATTGCCTATGAAAAATATTTTTAATCCTAATGTTAGACTTTAGTATCAGTGGCTTCACTGCAGCCTATAGAATTTGGAGGATAGACAGAGTATTGGTTCAAACAAGACAAAAAAAATTCAGAAAATATTTAAAACGAGTTCGATTTCTGCAATACTGTCATGCTTTCAGTCTGAAACTTGATTTACAGAAGTTTATTTCAATTCAATAACCCCCTGTGATACTCAAAGTGTCAGGGAAACAAACCAGAAAGCAGCTCCCTGCCCTGTGTACAGCAATTCAGAAATGTAATGGGGGAGTCTTTGAGGGGAGGGTGTTTCACCTGCAGGGCTGTGTTTTAACAGGAGACTATTTCTCCTTTCACTGCCTCTTTCCTATGCTGGTGTCAATATCTTCCCAGTGTAGATAATGTTGTGTATCCAGAAGTGATACTTTCCACAGATCAAATGCACTAAATCCATGCTGTGAGCATGTGAATGATCCATGTGGTAACAAAAATCTGTCCCTTAAGTGAGGAACCACCATCCAGTGACCAGTGTAGGACGTTGGAAACAATGAGATCTCTTCTTTATTTTAATGTGGCCTTGGTACTAACCTTCCACTGTGATTTTTTTTTTTCCATCTGTCAAATTGGTAACCTGATAATTTTCTTTCTTGTGTTAATGTTGTGATGCATCATTTTACAAACAGTAAACTTGGAGAGCTTTGAGTTGCAACCACAAAATTATTTAAATATTGTAAATAGACAGGCAGCATTTCTACACAGTAAGACTTTTCATCACTGTTTAGGCTTCTGCTCTTGAACTTTATTTCTTGTGGCTCCTTGGGCTACCCAGTAGAGAAGAAAAGAGCTGTAGTGCATTTTTCTTGGGCCTTAATCCAGTTCTTTTCAAGCTGGAAAGAGCTTGCAAATCAAAACTGTTCTCAGAGAATCTTTCTACTTCTTGTAATGCTTCTGTGAGGCAGAGTGACATAGAGGATCCTTTGTGTATTTGTGAAATAAGTTTAAGCTCTGCTTTTAATTGCTGAAATTGGTTTCAAATTGAAAGGACTGAAAACATTCCCACATTTCTGTTATGTTAAAGAAAATTGCAGGACAAGCGTGTGAAGATTAAAAGTAATCAAGAAACTATAGAGTATCTCAAAAAGAATCATTGCAAAATTACACAAGTCATACATGAGATAAAAGAAAGGCAAAAGCATCTGAATATTGAGAGACTCACCATGACAGTCACCCACATGCAAGAGGAAATTGCACGGCTGCGCAAAAAATGCGAGAGGGCTGTTCAGCAAAAAATTGAGAGGTACATATCTAAATTTGATCTAAGGTGGTGTTTATTTTGACATTCAGGAAGCAACAGTGTTTTTCAGTATATGAGCACTCCTAGTGAGACATACTAAAAAGTCTGCTGCACTCCAGTGTTTCACTGAGCAATCTGCCTCACTGCCCTGTCAGTGCCGCTTTCATTGTGTGGATGTTTCTGCACTGGTGACAACGCTCCTTGTTCAGAACTGTTGTGTTCAAAAAATGCAGTGGCTCAGCTCCTGAATGACTTGAGAACTCGTAGCCATCTGTTGTATTTGTGCATTGTCCACAGATAAGATAGAAAAATGTAGATAATCTAAATCTCTCTGATCTTCTTAATCCATTTTTAAATGCTGTGAAAGGCCATAAGACCTTAAAAATTATGTGAGAGACAAGCATAACTTTTGCAAGTGTTTGTCTCTGATTTTCATATTACAATTACTTTGTCATTTATTCAAAATGTTGTCATTATAGTAAACTAATTTTTGTGAAAACTTTGTACCTTGTCCCAAATTACTGCTATCTT
This sequence comes from Scytalopus superciliaris, assembly GCA_013400415.1. Taxonomy (NCBI): domain Eukaryota; kingdom Metazoa; phylum Chordata; class Aves; order Passeriformes; family Rhinocryptidae; genus Scytalopus; species Scytalopus superciliaris. Next base: position 434,152 of record VXBX01002945.1, read on the forward strand.
TCAAAGTCACTGGTTATGTTCTTGAATGGAATACACTGAACGTGAGCAATTGTAAAAAAAAAAAATTACCTTTTCACTTTGGCCTTATTTCAGTGGTCTTCTGCTCAAAGAACGAGACAAAGAACTAGGCTTTTTATATGAAAAAATAAACAGGCAAGACATGTTGTGTAGAAATGGAGGTATTGAGATGCAAGTTATGGATGAAAACATCACTTTGCTGAAGCTGAAGGTAGCTGAGAAAAAGAGAGAGATTGCCTTGTGTTTTAAAGAGGTCCCAGTGAAGAATGCCCTGCATGCAAATCTGGAAGGACTTCAGATACAGGTTGGTGGTAGAGGAACCCTTTTTTTACTATTATTCTGTGTTTTAAAGCATAGGGTGATTTCATAGAAAAAAATGTCTGGATTTACAAGGTTTATTGAAACAGCCAATTCAGTAATACACCTGTCTAGCAAAACACTGCTTCATGGTTTTAACTTCAGATATGGGAGTTTCTGTGCTTATGTGTGACTGGCTGATATACTTGGTTACACATGTGCCAAATGCTTCCAGGGCATGGAATCTCAGCTAACCCTCCCCAGAGCCTGAAATGTCAGTATGACTAAGCTGGAGAATCAGACTCATGGGGCAAAAATGGGACTGTGGATAAAAATTTGTTAAAACTGTATTGATGGAGTAGGTGGGGGGTGGGAGATACATTTAGGTCGTCAAATTTCTGAAATAATAACTCAATTCACACTTGACCCTGAGCCTACTCTGGAAACTCTGCAGCCTACAATGATATAATCCACATATAGTTTCTTCTGCACAAAAACAGTGTAAGTTTTAGTTCTAGCTACAAAATAACGTTAAACAACTAACAAACTGCAGTTCTTGGGACATTCTTTCCTTGCTTTCTGAAATGGCTCATTTACTTTTGACCTTATCTCCAGATGGTCATTTTCCCCATACATACTCCATCAGTGCCTGCACAAAATCATAAATTAGGGTGTAGCATTGCCTTACAAACTTGCATCAATAGGAGCTGTGATTCACTGTTTAATAGTGCTCACTCTATTCTGTTACTTCTGGCATTTTGAAGAGGTTGTATGGTCTGCTACAAGAATAAAATGTAATACAATACCTCATGCAAATCATACCCCAAAGAACTTTACAGGGCCATTACAGATTTAAACTGTGGACAGAGACATTATGGGGAAAAAAACAACTAAAGGAAAAAAAAGACATTTTCAGGTAAGACTTAAAATGAGACTGAGAGTCACTGAGTCAAATAAAGTAACAAAATGCAGATGATTTTTGTGAACTGAGAGAGTCAACCCCGGAACTTTGCTTTTTGTGTTGTGCATTCCTGCAACTTTGTCCTTGGAGATGTTGGTTCATGTGAAGCCTAAAATCATGGTTAAAGGGAGGCCATTGTTGCAGGATTTTAAATCTTTTGCAATATTGTCATAAAATTAGAAAGTAGATAAATAGAGTAGTGTGATATTACACATGCAGTAGGCTTCACAAGTGTTCCCAAGTCAGAGATTTTCCAGTGAACAATAACAAATAGTCAGTTATCAGCCTTTAAAATTTAACTAGATAACTGTGATTATTGGATATTACATGGTTCAAACTGGCTGTTAACTCATCCATCTCCTTATGCTCAACTATTCCAGCATTAATACTGTTACTCCCACTGCCAACAGGCATTACACCCAGTGAGAAGCAGTTTCAAATTGTTCTGCTTTATCTCCATTATTTAAATTAAAACCCTAAGCCTGAATCTGAATTCTGGTGTTGGTTGCCAAATTCAGGTTGCTAATTCCTGTACCAACTACAGTTGAAATCCAACTTGGCTTCTGTTAAGTTATCATGGTCAAAGGATCTTATGATAATGATCATTTGGATGAGACTTTGACTTGATGGTGTAGTGAATACAGCTTTAAATCACTGGTCTGTGAAATCAACCTCTGAAGCCACACTGAAACCTGAAGAAGGGGTAACAGGAGTTCTTTTTGGTCTATCATTTGTCTGTCTTTCAATGTAGATAATTATAAGCATTTGGAGAGAGGCTCTGCACCACAGGACTATTAAACCCTGATTTCTATCAGAGGCCTTTAAACCTCTTCTAATGCAGACTGTAAATATAATTTCTGAGTTCTTCTCTTTGTTTTATATCTCGATTCTGTTGTGACCTTGTGCAGAAGCCACTGTCCCTAACCTTAACTTCATCTTAGGAGCCCACAAATAATGCAGAGAAGTGAACAAGGTCTCTTTATTAATGAAAAGAATTGTGTGTCTTGGCCTCCACAGGGAAATCTTGATAACCTTGTGTAGGGAGCATAATATTCCTCTAGGAGGGCTTTATTCTCAAGGCATCTACCTCTGCCCATCAATGGCATGGCAAACTTTGAGTCATATAAGAAGGAAGAAATTTTTCCACAGAAAGGGTAATTAGACATTGGGATGGGCTGCCCAGGGAGGTGTTGGACTCACTGCCCTGGGAGGTGTTTAAGGAAAGACTGGACGTGACACTTAGTGCTGTGGTCTGGTTGACACAGTGGTGTTTGGTCATAGGTTGGACTTGATGATCTCAAAGGTTTTTGCAACCTAATTGATTCTGTGACTCTTTAAAAGACATGTCCAATTGAAATACAGTTTAGACCGTCTGAACTGGGCAGGCTGAATCTTCTATCAGTGCCTTTTAAATTTTCTCCTCCCCTTTTCCTACCCTTCCTGTCTCCTTCAGTCTTAGGCAATACCAGACCTCTTTGAAGCAAGTGATATTAACATGGAGTATGTATTTTTGTTACTATCAATGTACAGAACTAAACCCAGAATTATTTACAGGCTGCTGACCCATAATCTCAGCAGCTGTGGTGCCCATTGGGAAGGGGAAAATCCCAGATCAGGGCTGTGTGCCAATTCAGCAAGAACAAACACTTCACCTGAGTCTCCTGTATTCCACATGAGCTGCTTAATCATCAAAGTGATCATCAAAGAGATGTTGTTCCACTTGTACACTTTTCATCAGAAACTGCCTATTTCCATAAAAGAGTGACATACAGGCAAATAGTTTAGCCAAAAAACCCCATCATCTGCCAGACCACTTCTAAGTAAGTGCCAGTAAAATGGATTAGGTAGGTCTGTTACTATCAATATAAAGATTGAAAAATAAAAATATTTCCAGGTACTTCCTTTATCTGACACAAAAAAGTACCTGGTGAGTTGTAAGGTGGTTTTCTCTGGGCATGAAACTATGTAACTTTTAATTGGGACTGCACATCAAGGGACTGTTCCTGCTGACTGAAGTGACCCATAAAAACTAATCTGCCTTCATGCATCAATGAGAAATATTTGGCATTAACCATTAATTAGTCCAACACGTAGACCTGCTGAGCTGTCACGGTGCTGTAGATGGGACTTCCATGCCTCAGAGTTCAGCTAATGTACAAGGATGTCAGTTTATTTGAGGCATATGGCAACAACATTTGTCCAGGTTTTTAATACAATCCCATGCAAATCTCCAGACTACATTGCCACAGTCACAGAACAACGGGGCAGGCAGACAGATAAGGAGTTTATCTCGGCTCTCTGCTCCTATGCCAGCATCGGATTGCCTGTCATTCCTGAGAGGGCTAAACTGTGCTTTCAAGCCACCTCTGGGAAACCTTTGTCCCCAGCAAGCTGTCCTGGTCCTTCCTTAATAGTGGAAAGATTTTCTTGACCTTTAGCCTGAATCTTTGTTACTGTGGTGTAAGAATATTGATTTGTATTCTGTACACCAGGAACACGACAAACAGACCATTCTTTTCCTTTCTGCAACATTTCGTGTTCCTCTCCCATCCTTTTCCTGGGCCACTCAGCTCTGTTTCTTTCAGTCAGGCCTTACAGATTTTTCTTAGATGATTCTTTTTCTGCATTTCTTTTATTTTTGTCAATATGGTCTTTATTTATCTTGAGGTACAGTGTGTAGTACCAGTGACTGAGAGTGTGAAAGGATTCATTCAGGCATCTTGCAGGTTATATTCCTGCTTCTGTGTCCAGGTATGATGGCAGCCTTTCTTGACACATGACAGTGGTTCATCTTCGTGTAAATGTATGTAACAACCAGACCCTTTTTAAAAGAAAGGGCATCCAACCAGTTGCCCTTGATTCTGTTTTGGTACAGGCAATTTTTCCTGCCCACATGTAGCAACTTGCATTTATTATTTAATATTATCTTTTTGGCTCAGACTTTTTCAGACCGAGGTAATTTTGAATTTGAATCTTCTCCAAAAAATACTTGCAGCTTCTCTGAGCTTAACCTCATTCTGCTGATGAGGTACTTACCATATATTTTCATCAAGAACCCATTCCCTTTGCTTGTTTATGAGAATAACATAAGAGACAATATTGAAGCTATATAAAAATGAAGATGTATGATACAAACTATTTGTCATCCACACACCTGTGAAACTGTCAGAGTAGGACATTGGTCTGGTTTGGCATGACTCAGCACACCTCTGTTGGCTGTTACTCCTGCCCTTTTTCCTTTAATAATGTGTTCCAAATTTATTCTTCAGAAAGCTAAGGCAAGTTACCTGTGGTTCCATAGCTCTTTTCCCACTCACTCTTTAAAATAAGTCTGATATTTGCCCTTTTGTAGTGCTGTACTTACCTCACTAACCTTCTCTGAGATTTCAAAAATAAGCACCTAATATCCACTTTTTCAGACCAGTTTAGACCAGTCTAGCACCCTCATGTGTAGTCATCCTTCAACAATTCCTCCTGGCAGATTACAATCCAACATAGACAAGCCTTTCTTCTAGAGCCGTTTCCTACCCCCTGTATCAAATCCACTCCAAGAAAGGAAGGGTCTTTTTTAATTTTAAGACTTAGAATCTCTCTCGTCCAAGGAAAACACTACAAATTGGGAAAACATAAGAGAGATCCCTATAGTCAGGTCACTTAAGCAGACACAGAGTAGCATGGTTATCTCTAAATGCATTTTGATTCCCATACTTTCAGATTAGCTTGCATCTGATCACTTGCAATTCATAGTGCATTTAAAAGTGAACCTAGTATTCACATTTAACATGAAACCTTCTATGGATTTTTTTATGGATTTTTGGACAGTGGTTTTGCTGCAATAGTCCTTTAAAATAACTGTTCAGTGCTGCAAAATTATCCTTGGTGAGCTGCCCCTAATCTCATTAAGGTACCACTGCCTCCAACAAGGTACTTCCCCCTGAGTGAGTGGATGAGAAATTAGCCCCAGATGGGAAAGATGACTGGAAGCATGGCTGCATCCTGCTGTGCTGGCCCTACTTTTGCATTCTTCCACTCCATGCAGTTTTGGGCTTGAGTTTTAGTTGTTTATAATTAAAATATTTCTTTCAGGACCTACTTAGGCACTGAATCATGGTTTGCCAAAGAAATTGTTCATTACAGTTACTTAAGGTCTTGCCTTTAGACGAAGTGTAGAGGAATGAGCTATGTGGTGCTTTTTCACTAGAGAAATAAGTATTTAAGTGTTCTGGTACTGTTCCATTGACATCTGAGAAGATATTTGAGTTTTCCCTGTTCTAGTTAAATATGATGTGTCAACTTCCAGGAACAAACCCCATCCCAGCAATACCTAAACATTTACTTTATATTTTGGTGACTGTTCATAACTTTGAGAGGCAGTGACCACTTATTTCCTTAATCAATCATCACCTACAGTGGATGCTTAACATTTATTCTTGGGTAGTGTTATGTCAGTGCTCATAGCTCAAGGTTGCAGTGACAACTCACTGACAGATGGCTGGGTGCTTATCAGAGCACACAACCCCACCACTGTCAGTCCTGCAAGTCTAAACATGAAAAAATGGCCCCAGTCACTCCTTCAGTGAGTATTTATTGGAGCCTGCATGTCCATCTAGCATATTCCGGGCAATGTTATTCCATGGGAAGGTCTCACATCAGAAAGGTCAGGGAACACCTGCCTCTATGAGTCCCTGGGGTACCACATTGCTCAGTGTCACCACTGAGTCACTTCAGGACATGTGCCTGGCAACTTTAATGTGGAAAACTTGGATGCCTGTGGGGGTGAGACCTTCAGTGCTAACCAGTGGGGAAGCAGGATTTTCTATTGTATTACTGAGGATAAAAAACGTAGCCTGAGGACCAAGAAACAGGTGGAACTCAATTTCTGTCAGCCAGCAGGTTTTCCTCTGTCCTGCAACTGTCACACCGTAGTTCCCTTTTAAAACAAAATTTTAAAATGGCTCATAATTTTCTCTATTATCTTCCCTCCTTCCCAGTGCAAGGAAATCTCACCTGTTGAAGTCTGCAGACCAGGGTATGGGGATGAGTTTGGTGGGAACAAATAACTGTTGTGGTATTTTATTTGTCAGTATTCCCAGTGCAAGGAAAAGATTAAACAGCTGGAGGAAATCTACAGTGATCCCACAAATGAAAGCAGAAGGCAAGAAATGGGAGGGAAAGACCCATCTCCACCTGAACTCCTAAAAAAGATTGAACAGGTAATGTCACTTCTCACATCGCAAACTATCCTGCTGTGCTTGACCTCTTTTAGAAAATTCAAATGGTGTCTTTTATTTTTAAAATAAGCTTTCTGTAAGAGAAATAATTATGATTGGCTATTGTGAACTCCAGCCCAGTATCTGCTTTCCAGGTCAACTGGATGGTGGGGCATTTTGACTTCTTCCAGTAGAGGCTGGGGAGCTCTGAGGTACACCTGGCTCTGCAGCACCCTCTGCTAACCACTCCACTGGCACTGCTGGCACTTCAGTGCAGACCCAGCTCACCAGGGAAGGCAGAGAAAAGGCAGCAGAGGGAGATAAACGCAGAGTAATAATCTGCTAACAGAGTTGTCAGTCCTTACCAACTAGCCATAGGCTGTTCCACCACTACACACAGGCTGTGAGCAGGAGGCAGACCTGCCACCCTCTTAACAGAGTCTGCCCGTGTGACAGAGAATCAAACACCCGCCTTGTCAGGGCTGGACTCTACTGCTTTGTGTCCCTGCTGAGCAGGGAGCCACCAAACAGACCTGACTGCAGCACTGCTGGGCACTGCCCCACACACTTCAGAGGGAAGCATTAGCCCAACTGAAAGCCAATTTCAGAGCCCCCTGACTGGGGGGTGGGAAGAAGGTAAAGGAATGGAATGAGCAAACATGGAATTTTCTTATGTGTTTTTGTCTATCCCATTTATAGAGGCACAAAACTCCTCCCACTGTGTTTAGTGTTTGGGGGGATTCACACAGGGCTGTGAAGGTGTTAGGGTGGCAGCAGCAAGGCCAGAGCAGCACACACCTATGTCCTCCTTTTGAAATCCAGTTTGTAAGGATGTACCCTCAGCACTGCTGCTTCAGTTACCTGAGCTTTCTGCCTTACTGTCCCATATGCCTTGGCAGGAGGGAGTTCTGTGTAGCCAAGCAGGCCACAACACAGCCTGCTGTCACCAACCTGCACATTAAAAAGCAGGGCTTCTGGGACTTGTTATAAGTTTAAATGTCTATTTCAATCTCCTCAGGATTTAAAGTCATTGTACGTGTAGTTTTTTCTTAGTTTATGGAGCCCATACCTTTTTTTTCTGCATCAGGAAGGGAAAGGTATACAAAGCAACAGCTGAAACCTTCCCATTATGGTGTGACTCAAGAAGCCAGAAGATTTTTAAAAAAAAACCACTAGAAAAATTGCTATCAAGAAAAGCACAGCAAGGCAGTAACAACAGTAACAGTGCTGGAACTCCCTACCCCCAAAAGGGCCCATTCTGAAATGGAAGAACTGTATGAGTGGCAGTAACCAACTGAACCAATTTGGGCCCGATCTTCGGCAGAGAGGGTGAAAACTTGGAGAAAACTGACGGTGAAAGTGTTTGGTTTGGGCTGTTCACTGGTATTATTCCAGCAGCTGAAGGCAATCACAGAACACCTTGTGCTGCACCACCCCCATCATTTGTTTACACCCTGTGCCCTCCTCTTGCTGCAGCTGGAAGCAGAGCTGGTGGAAAAGGAGCAGAGGCTGCTGCAGATGGATTTTCTCTGCGAGTCCATTTCCGAGCTGACAGACAGAATCCAAGGCGAGGCAGAGAATGTGAAGCAGGACACGCTGCTGTTCACTAAGAGGGTAAGGAGGGCACTGCAGGCTCTGCTTGCCAGCCCATACAGAATGGAATAATTAGTATTTGGGCAAGAGCTGATTCACTTGCAAATTACAGAAGTGGCTGGAAACACTGATAGGTACACCAGAGATTATTCTTCAGAAATCATAGACATGTATAGTGACAGTAATAGATATACCAAAACCATTAGGCAAATATACTTTCTTTTAAAAAGAAAGTTGCACCATAACTGGTACCTTTCACCAAAATATAGGATTAGTTCTTTCTGAAGTAGAGGCTTAGAAACTTCACAGAATCTTCCTTTTTGCACATGTACTTACCAACAAACATGTCAAAGGCTAAAAAGATATAAAGAAAGGCCAGGTAAATTCCATTTCAATATACAAAAAGATGAACTTGTTATCTGGCTCAAAGTTGTATTGTTATTTAAGCAGGGAGAATCACACAGGAAAGATAATGTTCAATACAGTTATTTTTATATAATTATAGCTATTTCCTTTTAACTGCCAGTAATATTGTTTGGGAAAGACCAAAAATGCTTCCAGCTCCCATGTTCTTAATGAAAAAGCTGCAAATAGATCAGAGCTGAGGGAAAGGCAGAAAAAACATACTAAGTAATTAATGTAAAACAAGGCCAGGGTTGATTTATTTTGGTAGGTATTAGGTTTGGCACACAGAAAGGCTTAAAACAAATCAAATTTTTATTATCAATCTTTCATTTCCCCCAGAGAGAGAAATATCATAGTTGTTATTTGTGTGTTGTGAAATAATGGTCATGGACTAAGAAACTACTGTAAGAATGGCAGCGTGCCAAAAGTTACATTCACAAGTGCTCTGACTCTCCCAGTTGCCTGTTAAGTCACTTAAGGACTATTTAAGTTTTGTTGGGTTTTTTTTAAAGCCATGTGCAGTCAGACTCAGGGATTCCTGTCACATTCCTGTTCTGTTGTGTCCCCTGCAAGCAGAACGTCAGATAATGTCACAATCCACGCCCCCCTGCATTGTCACTCAGTTATCTCATAAGGACTGTGCTGTTCCACCTTTATTACACAGTTAATTGTGCATAAACTCAAAGAGAATTGAGGTCCTTGGCCTTTGAGGGCAGGGGGCATTTTGCTGTCCAGCTGAAAAGGGCAGGATGCAGTGACAAATGTGCTTTTCTCTGTCTTGTATTGGAGCAAATCTGACTTCTTGAGCTGCCAATTTCTGTGGTTCCAAGTGCTCAAAGAAATTAAGTAATTTTCAAGTATGGAACTATTATTTAAAACCTTGTCGAGTTGGGCTTGTTTTCACGTACCTAACACTGACCTAAGTGCCATGCCCAGTAAGTGCCTAAAGGGAAGGTCTAGCTACAATGCACCTGTTTTGAATTCCAGATAAAGGAACTGCAGAGAAAGATAAAGGAGAGAAGCCAGGAGAGAAGAGCCCTTGTTGCAGAGTTATCCATGAAACGAGCACTTGTCATTAAACTCCAGCAGGAAATGAGAGAAAAAGAACAATTTGTGACGATTGCTTCATGGAGGATGAGTCAAGGCCTTCCTCCTCCTAAGGAAACAGAAAAGGAGTGGTTGCAGATCCTGTGCAATGAGAAGACACAAAGAGCAGCAGCTGAAGCAAGAGCTGAAGTAAGTTTGTGTCACACGTTGCACTTTGGTGTTCAGCCCCATCCCTTCGCTGCTCCAGCTGCTCTTCCCAAAGAGCCGTGCTGGCTCCCTGCGGAGCTGCCCGCAGGCAAACACGGAGCCCCAGCAGCCAGTGCACATCATGGTACACACAGAGGCAACTGCGACGTGGTTTCGTGGGGTTTAAACTCTAGTCTGGCAACACTCCTTAGAGCTGGTCATTTAATCTTAAGGATTACTAAAGTAGTTTGTATGACCATCAGTTGTGGGCTGATGGGCGAGGCAGCCCACAGTGGAATACTGCTTTCCACGGGATTTCAAGGTAAAGCTGCAAAACTTGGGATGTGGGGTTCAGAAGGAATAAGTTTAGCATCTCCCACATATCAGATGCAGGGAGCATCAGATCAGAAGCAACAAGAAATCAGATTTCTGGGCAAGACACTGAGGGTAGGCAAGGCAGCACATCACACACTGCTTCAAACTCTATCCTGCTGGACGCTGCCTCTGTCCTTGAGACAGTCAGTGATCCCAGAGCAGAGGGCTCCCACAGAATAATAATGGTTTAAAGTAAGAAATTTCTCTGTCATTGACCCTCCTCCTCATGCTGTGACTCAGTTTCCTTTCTGTGCTGTGCATATAAGCTCACTGCAGTAACTGTATTCAGGAACAGAACTGTTCTGAGATGTTATTTCCACAATTATTACAGCTTTTAAAAGTTTCTCTAATCTGTTTTCTTCACAAATAAGAAAAGCATGACAGGCTCAAACTATCTACTATTTAAAAGGACAAACTCCCATCTACATTGTCAAAACCTCACGCTTTCCTTTTAATACCCCTTCAGCTTTCCTGGCTTGCCAAGGATTAGACTAATGGTGTTTCCTTTGTCACAGACTCTGTACCTTGGCTCAGGAGAGCACAGGAGTTTCAAAGCACACAACCCCTTTGTGATCAGACTGTGTTTCTCTGACAGGACCTTGCAGAGGAGGAACAAGATGCCGTGCTTGGCCATGCCCCCACAACAGCTCAGCAATACCCAACCAACTGTATCCCTGGCCAGGAAGAGAGTCCCCCATTCCCACGGCCCTACGGCACTCTGGCTCCTCTCAGACTGAGTGAATCCAGTTCAGAGCAGAGACACTTCAGAAAATCTCCTGCACAGCCATCTGAACCCTCAACAGACAGCACCTGAAGCAGGAGAGGCCAATCCCAGCTGCTGAATCCCAAGGGTCAGCAGCATTTACACGGCACTGGAGGAATGTCCCTCAGTGTTCAGCCAAATTCCATACTGAAAACAAAGTATTTTTTCATGCCAAAAGCACAGTTAATTAGTCAGTGATCCAAAGCCTCTTCTCCCTGTATCCCACATGCAGTGCAGGTTTTTTTTTTTCCAGATGAAGTTTTATTGCATCCGAGGGTATGTTACAATGCATTTCATTAAAAAGAAAAGGCTAGAAAATTTTCTCCTGTTATGAATACAATATGAACAAAGTGGTCACCACTTATACACCAACATCGCTTTCTGCAGTCTGGGCCTGGAGTTTACACTTCCCAGAGAAATTCCAATTATGTTGAGAAAAATATTCCTTCCCACTATGCAGTTACTGAGAAAGCTGAAGCTTCACTGATGGCAATGACAAGGGAGTGACCATGAACTTGCAGAGTCAGTCCCAGGAACTGGATCTTTTTATTTCAGTGGTAAGGAACAGGAAGCATCAGCATCAAAGGCTGTTATTGAAAACCCCCAAAATATATCAAATCGTTAATGAGTTTCTTTAGTTTAATAGGCTGAAATTCTGTTAAGTTGTTGTAAAATCCAGTGAAGACTGCAGAAATCCTGCATGGCAGAAAGTGGCTATTTTCTCTGTGTAGTAAACCACTATTACCATTTTAAATTAATGTCACAGTTCAGAACTTAAAACAAAAGAACAAACAACACTGGCTCAGTTACATAAAAATAAAAGTTGAAAACGAGGGAAAAACAGCCTCCCTAAGCTGCTCTCTGAAGCTGAGGTTTGAACTGTACCACTAGAAGTTGTAAGAAAGAATTATGTCAAACTCTGACCAAGCTACTGTTAAGATATATTTCAAAAGCTTTGTTCTTACCCTGTATTGCTTACAATATATTACAGATATCTTAAAACGAAAAAAAACCCTCAACAAATCTGTCACAAGCACTTTAAGAAGATGATATTTGGTGCTAATTACAAAACTGAAAATATTACAATGCAGCTCAGAGGCAGAAGTACCATAAGGTAATTGATGACCATGCAAGGAATGAATGCACCATTACTGATGCCTGACATAAAACTCATTTGTTATTCTTACTTGCTTTACATAATCACACCAAGAAATCTTTTAATCTGAGTAAACTGTTACTGGTTCTTGTTTCTGTAAAACTGGACTGTCTTTTCTAGACTGTCTTGTTAAAATAAGTGACAGTAATACCAATTCTCACAGCCTGTTTTGATACCTGCTGTCATTACACTTACTTGATCACTTCAAAATGAAACCACAGATGTATTTCAAACCTGGGTTTGTGTCAAATGCATTTCTCTAGGATTTATCTAGAAGTCAGTAATTTTAACCTTAGTATGTTAGACCAAACACTGTTTTCAGTAGCCCATGTCAGTACTGGCAGCTCCCCAAAACTGCAGGTTATTTGGGAAACAACATAGCATTTAAGTGAATATTTTTACACAAGCACCACAGTTCGACAGCCTTCTTCACCAGCACCCGATTTCAGGAGTATTTGAGGCCCAGAAGTGTCATAGTGTGCTTGAGTGCCATTTCCTCTACAAATCTTGCATTAACCTGGTCTTGTTTTTCGTGCAGGTGCACACCTAGAAAAACATGGTGAGAAAGTATTTACAAAATTGTACATGCTCCTGTGCATTTACAGTCCTGCAGTCTGTTAAACACCTTCATCTACCATACCAAAATACCTACAGCTCTCAGAGGTGTCCTTTGGATGCTCACCCATGGCAAAAAGTGTCCTATTAGTGGGATGTAAGTAAATGATATCCCACACAGAGGGAAGCCAGACCATCTCTGGAGGCTGCTAGGGATTTCCAAACCAATTCTACACTGGAGATCCAAATGAAGACTGAAGCACAGTGGCTGTGTTGGTGTATAAGATGACCCAGGGCTCATGCTCATATACTGCTGTATCGTTTAATTCCTGCTCAAATGGGATGATACCCATACTTGGACAATCTTGGTTTAGCCTTCAGGTCCTTATCCTGACTTTATTTTGCTTACTGGTACAGGCACAGCCAGTAATGCCTCCCCTAGTGCACCCTGCTTGTTCAGCAGAATTCAAAACCTCCGGGTGCTCAGGCTCACTGGATGAACCAAATGCCCTTATCAGTGGGAATGGTGTTCCTCAAAAATGAACAGCTTGGCAAGGAAAAAATACCTGGTACTTCAGAATACCTCCTAATCCAACAATATGGGTACTCTTTTCTAAGGTGGAAGATCTGATTTTGGCTGCCTCTGAGCTACCATAAGGAATGTTAATAAGAACTAAATGGTTCTCTCCCCATTTGAACACAGAACAACAGCTACCACCACGCTGTACATCAACCACATTTTACTACATGTGTTCTGAAAAATGCAGGTTTGCTATCTGGATCCAACACTTAGAGGATTTGGATGAAAGGATAGGCAGTGAAGAAGCCCCCTGGCACTCCCCATCAGTAGAAAGACAACCAAACCTATATGTTCAGACATCACTGGAGTTTTAGAACTAAATTATGTCAGTGTAGTCAGGATAAATCTGAGTGAGCATCAAAGGGCTTCCAAGGTACAGGATTAACATTACCTTGATTCTCTAGCTCTGCCAACATATTTGTCAGGTAGTTCAGTGGCAAAAACTCCAGAGGGCCTGAGAACCTCTCAGGCCTAGGCCTGCTGCACTGTAAGGGAGAACACTGCAGGTTAGTTCACCAAGTCACACAGTACCAAGTTTCAGTGTTTCTTTACTGTGTTACAGTCTCCAGAAAGCTCAGCAATCTCAACACTGTCAAAGCACAAGACTGAAAAAATGGCCTCTGTGCTCTTACCTGCCTGTTCTCCAGCTTCTCAAGCAACAGTTTCACATATTTCCGTGCAATTAAATTCGCATTTATGGGATGATTCCAGAACTGGCGGACCTTTTGACCAAGAGCCTAGCAAGCAAAAAATAAAACACAAAAACCTGAGAAGATAAACACAGGACAAGGGGAAACTTAGGAGGGGGAAAAGGAGGGAAACACCTGCAACAAGATCCAGGCTGTAACATAGATGCTTTGCTTTCAGACACTCATGCCCGAGGCCGAGATGTCATCATGCATAGCCATGGAGCCTTCCTTTCATAGCCAGTAACTAAGAGAATGCACTACATTCCCCAAATGTGGGAAATTAAAACCTCACTGCTCAGTACTCAGCTCAGTCAGCCTGTCCCAGTGCCACTTAGCATGGGTACTCAATAATAATTGAGGCTTAAAATGACCATTTGTCCCCTACTGGAGCTCCAGTTTGGACCTATTCCCCCAAGGAATAAACGCAGATGCCCCATTCCTCGAGGCTCCGTTCAGGACAGGGCTGCTCTTGGGCTCAGCCTCAGGAATCTTACACAAGCCAAATGCTGAGGAGGAGACATACTGGGAACACAGTTTGGATCCCATTATTCAGGTCATCATCCTGGAAACTGATAACATCGACTCACATTCCCAGAGGCAAGAGATCAAAACCAGGTTTCCCAAAGCTTCCAATTGTAGCCAACAAGCAAATGCATAGGAACACACTGTGAAATTAGCTCCACCTTGTGCTCTTTCTCCTACCTAGATTATCCCCTCCTCCCTTTCTGCAGATTGCTGTTGGGGTTCATCTTGGTAAATGCTGTACAGTGTCAGTGGTGCTTAAACCCTTGCTTCTGATGGAACTGAATCATCTACTGAATGCAACCTGCTCAAAATAGTCCGAGTCACCCCACAGTGACCTTTTTGGCAAACAAACGACTCCCTGCATTTTTTCCCAAAGCTGTAAATAGATACAACAAGGCACCGAGTCTGTGTGTGCCCCAGCAGTCCCCGTCCCCTGCCGCTCTCCCCGCTCAGCCTGCGCGTCAGAGCGCGGCTGGAATGGCGCTCCCCACCCACACGCCCGGGGCTGACCCCAGCTCTCCAGAACAAGGCACGGAGGACAAAGCACATCCTGTGGAGTTCTCCTCCTCTACCCCTTCTCAAAGCTGCTGCCAAAGAAAGAAGCCTTTGTTAGAGGAAAACCCAAGTGGCACTTCTGGCCATTTGAACTATACGTAACAGCCCATAATGAGCAAACAATAGGCAATTTATGTTGAGAAAAGCCTGTTCCACAGCAGGCACTCCCCGAGGGGGATCCCTGGTGTTCCTCTGCTCACTGAGATGTGCTTCCTCTGCAGTCTTGTGCTGTGCACTAAGAGCAAAAGGGGAGAAGTCCATCTCCCATTCTGCTGGGACTTTTTATGAAGCACCAGGAATTAGGTCCAGCTAATTACTGAGTGGCTACAGAGTGACCAGAGAGTGAGACTCTGAGATTTCACTGAGGGGAGATCTTCTAATTCAGTTTCCTCCACAGAACCGTCCTATGATCAGGCTTTACAGCTTTTACTGTAGAGCATATTTGATACAGTGTACAGAAGCAAACGCAGAGGTCACAAGTGAGAAGGGCTCTGTGGATACCAAAACACCCACAAAAAAGCCCCCATAAAGCCCCTTCAAAACCCTCTAAACCCTCATTGCTTTATGCAGATAAGTACTCAGCAGGGTCTTGTTGACTCTGTAGGGTACTGGAGACACTGTGGACAAATCTATAATTTAAGTTACCAGAGTGTCCTGCAGCCAGGAGCAGCAGCTGGAGAAACTGTGGATGTTCAGATTATACTGAAATCAGGGTCTGTTTGAATCACAGCCAAGTCTTCCATTGACTTTATCCTACACACAGGGAGGAATGTCCTATCAATTCCAAAGTCCAAGAATTACATCCAAAAGTCATTAATTACCTCAGGAAGCCTCATGACAATACTAAACTTCAGCTTTTCATTCTGTTCAGTGTCATCCAGATCTGTAAGAAACAGGAAAAAACCCAAATAAAACAATCAGTAATCACATAACAAACTTTCAATTTTCACTGAAAACATTTGGAATAAATATCATCTCTGTAATGAACTGAAAATTTCAATTTTAAATAAGGCCTACTAGTGTTATTTACATTTATACCACTTCTACTAGTATTTTTCTGTGTATTTGTAAATAATTTCACCATTTTATGTAAAAAACACTAATTGAAATGTACTTTGACTAAGTACACCTCCCCATATTTATAATATTTCCTTTATCAAGACCAAGCACAGATTGAAACAGCATATTCTGTTGACCCTTTTCACGGACACTGGAGGAATAACAAAGGGTTGGCCACCTGGGCACACACTGGCTCATGTTCCGCCACTGTCAACAAGAACCCCCAGATCCTTTTCTGCTTTCCAGCCCCTCTGCCCCAAGCCTGTAGCTCTGCAGGGGGTTGTTGTGAACCCAAGTGCAGGACCTGCACTTGAACTTGTTGAACCTCTCACACCTGGCCTCAGCCCATCAATCCAGCCTGTCCAGACCCCTCTGCAGGGCCTCCCAGCAAATCAACATTTGATGTCATCTCCAAACTCGCAGATGATGCACTCGATCCCCTTGTCCAGCTCATCAATAAAGATACTCAACATGCCTCACCCCAGCACTGAGCCCTGGAGAGCCCCACTGGTGACTGCTGCCAGCTGGATGTCACTCCATTCCCCACCACTCTCTGGGCTTGGCCAGTTTTCACCCAGTGAATGGTGCCCTGTCCAGGCCATGAGCAGCCACTTCCTCCAGGAGAATGCTGGGAATGGTGTCAAAGGCTTTACTAAAGTCCAGGTAGACAACACCGACAGCCTTTCCCTCACCCACCAGGTGGGTCACCCTGTCATAGAAGGAGATCAAGGCTGGGCAAGCAATACCTGCCTTTCACAAAGCTGTGCTGGTTGGGCCTGATCCCCTGGGTCCTCTGGGGTGATCTGCTCCATGACCTGTCCCAGCCCTGGGGTCAGATGGACAGGCCTGTTTCTCTTGTTCCAAATGTAATTAAAGCAAAAGCTGAGGACTGGATAGCAGAGTAACTTCCTCACAAATAGGTGTGAACTTTCATAGAGTCACAGAAATTTCCCGATAAATTCTATGATGATCTTTAGTATTTGCTTTCTTAAGAAGTCCCAAGTGGAAACTCCAATTCTCTCCAAACAGGGATTTCATGTACTGTGAGATAAGGCCAGTCATATAGTCTGAGCCCTTTTAGGTAGGCAACACCATCAGCTACAGCCCTCACTGAAACAACACTCTTAGAAGTGTCCTGGGCAATAAATCCTGTGTCCCAGTTGAGTGGCTCGAAGGCCAACACTCCCGATTAGCTGGCTGGAAACAAATGAGGCACATGATGCCCACTGTACCTTTCAGCAATTTCCTGACACAGGTTTCTGTCAATTGCAAGACTCCGTTATCAATGTAGTGCAGGAGGGTGTGCAGAGGGAGACAGCGAACACCAAGACCCAAGTGCAGAGTGTGAAAACCTATGAAAGAGACAAACTTGTTTGGTATATCTTGGTTTACTCCTAAGTCTCTATTAGAGACTGGCATTACTCCCCTTAGCTTCTGATTCTTTCTAGTTGGCGAGGAAATCAATTTATCAAGTCACATAGTCTTATTTAGGTATATAGGTATCTTTAAGTCCTTTCAAGTACAACCCTGTCAGAAAGAAGAAAGCTAAGGGGACTGAAAGCAGTCATTAAAGTCATACAGTCATGAAGCGTCTCCAAATTATATCTGAATTGTTCCATTAAGTAATTTGTCTATTATCTCCCTCTTTCCTCCTAATTAATCAAAACCTGAGGCCTCACCACCCTCAGCAGGTGGCTGCCACCCACACACTCCCACAGGCACTGTTAACACTTTAGTTTCTCATTAACATCAGCCAGATGATGGTCTTGTTATCATGAGAATTGTTATCTTGCTATCAAAAAGAAGGACTGAAGACAGATCAGGAAATACAAACTAGGAAGAGTCAATCAGAATCAGAAAGCATTAAGATGTTAAGAAGCCTTTCCCTAACAAAATGAAGCAAGTGCTTTGAAAGATTGTAAGCCATTATGAAGAGCTCTGGGAAATCAAATTCTACTATCAAGACCAGCTCTTCCACCAGGGCTGGAGGTAATCCTTTCAGGATAAAAATGAAAAATATTAGCACAGCAACAGCATGAGAAAAACCACTCTTTTTGGTCCAGGGTAGGAATTTTCCCTTGTAGCTCTTCACAATGCTTTCTAAAAATATACAGAAATGAAAGGAGTCTAAATCTTAGTTCTAAGGTATGACTGCACCCAAGCATTCCACTGGAAAGCTCTGGTTTGTTATCTGTTTCTAGTAACTACTTAGTTTTGTTTCACTTCACTTGCACATGTTAATCAAGGGCCTCCTCTCCTCTCAAACTGCCATGAATCCATTTCAATACTGCCAAGGCTAACTTGACACATGTGCTGCAACCAGTGCTCTGCTGGGAGGGATGTAGAGCATTGCTGTCCTCACTTATGCTTACAACAGCAAAACACAGGACTCACCAGGAGGTAAAGGCATGCACATGCCGTTTGCTGCTTCCAGGATCCGACTCATGATGTGGAACACTGCAAACTCTCCTGCACTTCCTCTTTCATCACTGCAGTTAATGAAGTGACAACACACTTAGAACCTGAGGTGCCCACACTGTGCTGGAGAGATGGTCAATTTGCTGTACTGCTTTTGCACTAAATGCCTGACTTGGGGCCAAGTGCCATGAGATGCTGTCGTGTTTATTGAGCTGTCTGTCACCCAACAGCACCAGCTGTCCAGTGCTGACACACAAGGTGTCCCCACCTCCTCCCCACACTGCATATTTACAAGTCTCTCAGCAGCACCTCGAGTCAACATCAACAGACAAAACAGTGCTCCTGTAAGTGGCCTGGCTTTCAGAGATGTTTAACACCCACTACCCACCTCAGGACCACTATAGACTCAGCAACTTTGAACTTCAGCTGTAAAACTGCCTGTTTGGTCAATATTCACATTTAGAGAGGCCCAGCAGGATCATTAGGGACAGGAGGTGACAGTCACTTGCCATTCACAGCAGCGCAAATACTGACTGTTCAAATGAGAGGTGCTCTTGAAAACCAAAATCATTACACCCATATTTTAAAAGGCAGGCTGAAAAATTTAACAAATGACTTGCTCACAAGCAGAAGACACAGGAATGAAGCTGGTATCTCCTCCAAACTTCCTTCATTATTTGATGTATCAGATTCAGCTAAAACAAAAAAGAAACAACTGGATGTTTCCAGGAGCCTCTGTACAGCAGGCCCTTGGCCTTCATTTCAAACACCAGTTTATGTTAAAATCTTCTCATGGGACTCCTACTAGGTCTTCATTTTTTTTCCCCTAGGAGCTTCAAATGTAAAGTTATTAAAATTTAAATTGTAACTGAGTTGCCCTATTCCAGAAGTTTCAAGTGCTTCCAGCTCATGAAAGCATTGTGCAAGACATACAGTAACTTAACACAACGTGCTTCTTGGAGAGAACTCATCTCATGCTCTTGCATCAAATTCTCAAAGATCTGTTTGCCACGGAAGCAAAAGCTGCACATCCAAGTGGCTAAGCATTTGGCAAGGAACAGTCCCAAGGGCTCAGCCAAAGTGGATGACGTTGAAGACAGTGGAATCCTCAGTTTGTTAAGAAAAGTCTGCAGGAGTAATCACAGATCTAGTCCTGGCAAGGAGGAAAGAAGAGACAAGCAAAGGATTCTCCTCCTCTGTTGAGCTTCCTTTTTGTCCATAGTGAAGCAAAACAATCCCTTGGCCCACATTGTTCCTTTTTTGTGCTCCCAAACTGACCTCCACTACAGACAGTCTGCATATCAAAGCCACAAGCCCTATTCCCACACTTGGGCCATCTCGGCTTCTGCAGCTGAAAGAGAAACCACACACGAAAGAGTTGAAATAACTTCCTCCCGGTTGTCATGTGTAACCACTTCCATATCTCAGTAACACAACTGAGACATTTCCTTTGCACCTTTTACCACAGGCCCTCAAAGCACAGCAATCCATCAATCCCAGGAAACTTTCAGGAAGCAAGTGTGACCCCTGTTCTGCAAAGAGGTGTCACGAGAAGTTACAAGCCCTTCTCCCCACCACAGATGGCCAGAATTCAGGAATCATCTTTCCCCTTTCTCTTTTCCCCTCATTGGCTTTGCCCTCTCCAATGTCTAACTTGTCACAG
Source organism: Scytalopus superciliaris (assembly GCA_013400415.1). Taxonomy (NCBI): domain Eukaryota; kingdom Metazoa; phylum Chordata; class Aves; order Passeriformes; family Rhinocryptidae; genus Scytalopus; species Scytalopus superciliaris. The sequence continues at coordinate 454,207 of VXBX01002945.1, forward strand.
GCTCTAAGCAAGAGGGAAATAGGACACACAGGAGATGCTCCCATGCAAAGGCCAGAACTGGAATACTGGTCTTCAGTAATGCTCCTGAGTGTTCCTCTGTACCTTGGCCAGAAAGCTGTACAAGATAGACCTTGTCCCTCCACCACCACCTGAGACAGGTTTGCACAGCTACCTGGTGCAAAAAAACCCACCTAATACTTTTCATCTCCACACTTTCCAGATGCAGTGGAAAGATCCAGTTTAATCTCTCTGGAGTACAGCAAGTTTTCCAGGAAATGAGTGATTTCCAGTTTTCAGACAAGGGTCACAAGAACTACACCTGCTGTTGGAATGACTTTCACCTCTGGCCAGCACACAGGGTGCAGCAAAGGCCTCTGCACCAGGAGCTGCAGCTGGATCTGAAGATAAGTACTGAAGGTTCTTTCAAGCTCCAAAATCACCTCTGTGCAACAAGAATGGTTTTCAAGAGTATGATACACCAGAATTAATATTTTTTGCTTAGTACCACAGCACACTGTACAACTCTCACAGGCTACAGAAAGCTAACAACTTCTTAAGTCATAGCAAACTTTGCTATCACAACACACTTGAATCTTAAATACATGGATGCTTGAGACATGACACCCTCACCAACAGCACTTTGGGGACAAACAGCTACCACAGACCTTGTGGAAAATACATACAGAAAGAGAAGTTATGCCTCAAACTTCTTTGCAGAATAAAAGACACAGGACAACATGCATGAGAGAAAGGAAACATTATCTGTTTGAGGGAGGGAGCAAAGGCATCTTCCTGTCCAAGGGGAACCTGTTCCTGGGGGAACCAAGTTGAGAGCTACACCCACCCCAGGCAAGGCCATTTCTCACTGAGTAAAAAAGACACACAATATGAAGCTTTTGGGGCAAGCACCAGAAGACAGCTCCCTTGGAGAGCTCTAAACCAGCAAGGGAACACACGACCAGCAGCAAGATGGTGCATGCAGGAGGGCCTAGGCTGATGTTGCTGCCACCTTGCCGACTTGAAACATCTGCATTTCCAGGCAATGCTGCCTGGAATTAGGAGAGTGAAGTTCCACTAAAGTAATTGGGAACCACAACTGCTTGGCTCCTGTTGCTATTTCTACAAGAAAGACACAGAAGCAGTCAAAGAAAAGAATCAGGAATAAAGGACTCACGAGCAAAGGAGAAAAGGGAGTGAGATGAGGTCTTGCTGTCTTCCAGATCCCCTCCTGTGCAGGGGATATGACAACTCCTTCTGAGGAAACAAATCCAAATAGTGTCTGTCTTCTATTCCCCTGCAGCTGAGTCCACATAAGAAGGAAATGGCCACAAACATCAGAGGAAAAGGTGCAGCTACTGCAGTGACTTGCAAAGAAAGGATATTTGGGTCTGCCTCTCCCCTGTGCCACAGGCTGTCTGCTCACCCTGCTGCCCCTTCTGCTTGCTGTCAGGGCAGCAAATGTCATGCTGCTTCTGTAAGTTATTTCTCCCCTTTCCTGCCTCACTGAAGTGAAAAGAGTGAGAGAAACAGATATGGAGGTAAAGCTAAGACAAAGTAATTGCAGGAGAGAGAGAGAATACAGACAAACAACTACAGCAGGTGAGGTGGCAGGGGGACCAGGAGCCAGGCACACTCTGTCTCTGCAGAGCTCCTCGGCAAACAAGGAATTCCCACCCAGACATGTCACCCACACTTCTCTGTGCACAAGCACACCCAGTTCTCTGACAGCAACCAGCCCTGGACTCTTCTTTTACAAGAAACTGTCAATGCTCCAAGGTGTTGGCTACTCTGACTTCAGCCACAATTGATTTGCACAGTGGCTGCACCTCACCGAGCCCTACTGTCAGCCACTCCTGGGCTCCTGAATGTAATAAAAATATATTTTATGATGGCAAACAGACAAGCAAATATTTCAAGTCTCTTCCTGTTTCACTAGTTTCAGTATCTCAGCTACATGCTGCTGATGCTATAAATAACTGTTGAAAGACTCAAACCAATTAATTCCCCTGAAGAACTCAAACACTGAGGATATAGAAAGGTTTAAGATGTAGGAGTTTCTGATTAAGATGAGGGAAAACCCAAGACTAACACAGACATAATTTTAAAGTTTTCCAAAAAGTACCTAACGTGCACCAGGCAGAGGGCAAAAGTCATTTTTAGAGACACACTATTACAAAATCACAGAATATTATAAGTTGGAAGGAACCCACAAGGATTATCAAGTCCAACTCTTAAGTGAATGGCCCATACAGGATCAAACCCATGACCTTGGTGCTATTATCACCATGCTCTGACCAACTGAGCTCATCTCAGGGTTATCTTTGTTTATAGTAGTTGTTCTAAGAATAAGCCAGTCAACTGAGTTAAGAGAATTCTTTGTGACATTTAAAAAAATAATAATAATCTTGAGAGTTTGGTAATGGGGTGGGCTGAGATTTGTTTTGCAAGATTTAGTCTACAATAATTTAGTCTTGCAGATCAAGGCTGAATAGGTGTTTTCATATTTTTTATCTCAGTTTTTATTAAAAGTGAACAAACAGTTAATAGAAATCAAATGAAAAGAGAATAAACACTACACTTGTGCTTTTTCACCACCATTTTCAGGTACAAAGCTTTGGTTCACGTTGTACTGTTTCTATTTTAATCAGCCACTAGTTTTTCTTTCTTTCCTGGCAGAAAAGTCTGCCAATTACCAGTGAAACAACTTGTCAAGCTGTAAAGGGAGGCCTGAGAAGTCAGTAAGGGAGTGAAGCTGCAGCGGCTCAGAGAGCATTGTAAGGCTGACAGCACAGCTGACTTGCACACGCCTTCCCAAGAGATGGAGGCATCAGTAGCCTCAGGAAAGCTTCCCAAGGTTTCCATCCCCAGACAACAGCACTGTGGGGAGTTTCTCCTGAGCAGTGTGGCAGGGCTTGCACAAAGAACAGGATTCAGCAGTTGCCACACGAGCTTTTGTGGCCTCTGCGTTCTGCACTTAAAGGACGTGACGTTGAGACAGACAAAACCAGGGGCAATAATTTCTGTGCACAACAGTCACAGTTGTCAGAGCTTATTTTTTTTAAAGTTTGTCTTCAGAGGAGGAAAGAAAATTTTTCACTGTACTTTACATAGATTTCTTCATGCCAAACTCTCGTCTCCTCTCACACAAAGAAAACCCAAAGAGGGCAGGGTGTAGGAGCGGTGATGATTTACCCACACATCATATTGTACTGAAATCTTTTTTTAATTAACTTGTACATCCCCTGGTGGCACTTTCATTATTCAAGACCTGCTGCAATGCATTCTAAACGAACCTAAATGGATTTAAGTCATTCTTTGAACATTCAGGATGAGTTCCCATTTTCATTTCTGTACAAGCTGTAAAGACAACGATTTCCTCTGCATTCTGAGTCAGTGTTACAACTCTTTTAAACATACTTAAATAATATTGATTTGCCTTATCAACATATACAATATTAAGCTTCAAAATATGTTTAAACATCTTAAAAACAATCTCCTCCCACCAAATATATGCTATATACACATGGTACATACCCAAAGATCTACCATGCAACAAATACACTCTTGCTCACCACAGTGACTATGAAATCCAACTAACCAGGTTTGCAACGTAGTCCAGAACTATTTGGTCAATCTTCTTTTTTCCTACATACTGTAGGTGTCTCATAAGGTGATCCTTTAGCTGAGCAACCATCTAGAAAAGAGAAGGCAGTAAGTCAGTGTGCTGGAGCATCTTCAGAGAAGCTGTAGCAGCTTCAGGGCCCGATCAATAGGCATTGGCTCAACAAAACATTTCCCCATTACAAAACTCCAGTTCAGAATGAGACCCCAAGTTAATGTCCAATCTTGCCACATTCAGCAGCAGAATATTCAGGATGGTTACTCAGTGCAAGTTCAGCAAAGTGAGTGCTAAGTTGAACTTTTAGTGACACTGAAGAGAAAAAGCTTATAGTCCTTACATCTCCCTGTGTCAAGCCAAGTGAACACGGTGAAAGAAGGATTTCAGTATGAACACTGAATCCTGAGAATCTAAGTATTACATAAAAATAAACCTGGGAGATTTTATGATAGAGAAAACTAATTCAAGTAGAATTTGTGGCAGGAGCCAAGAACCTGAGAACCAGCGTGATTAAGGGCAATTTCAGGTTAAACATTAACTGTAAAGCCTTTAAAAAAACTGGGTGTTTGTTATCATACAGTCCATGCCACTCCCTACCCTCTCCTTTCTGAAATATTGACTGACCTCACATGACTTCAGATTGCAACTCAAGTCCATGCTGGCTCTTTGTTGAAAATTACTAAGAGGCATGATTCATTTCAAAGCTCAGAATAAAACTGCGCCAAACAACAATCTCTGTCTCAAGATATTTACAGGTAGATTCATCTCAATGTGTCAAGACAGCAATAAAGATATGAGGAAAGCACAGACAAAGGACAGCAGTGACCTGGTTTTTGGATCTGTTTGAATAAATACTGGGGCAGGAACGCAGAGAAGCTTCAGAGAATGAGAGGCAAGACTTGGAAACAGGGAGACAAGACTGCAAAGAAGGAAAATTTGCCTCAGATGTGAACAGAGAGGACAGTGTTGATATGCTCTTGCACAGATGCAATGCTGACACCTTCCAGTGCATGCTGAAGAGTTCCGTTTGGTTTTAACAGTAGGAGAACAAGAGATAAGCAAAGATGTGTATTTAGACAGAGAGAGGACAGGTAGGGGTTTGAGACAGGATGTATTGCCCAGAAGCACAGAGATGGTAGATCCTTTAGGGAGATCACTGGTGAAAACAGTGCAAAAGATGAAGGGACCTCAGAATGGCCACAGCAGTCCCAGAATGAGGTAGAAAGGAGACAGTGAATAAAAGGTGTTAAATTGAGGAGCAAGAAGATCTGTGATCTTCAATTTGAGAATTCACTTATGTATGTTTTAAAGATGTAAAGTAGTCCAAAAATAATTGACAGATTAAGATGAATTCCAGGAAGACTGACCAACAGTTTCTAGCTGAAATTGTATTGGGAAACAGCATTTTGACAAGTCAACTTTCCATTGTTGTTTTTCCCCTATGCCTTATGATGACCTGCTAAGATGATAGCATGACTGTGAACTCTAAAACTTAGGAAGTACCATGTCTGCCCTATGGCTACCCCGTGTGACATTGAACTCGGCTTTGGAACCTAGAAGCTCCCTCTTAATGTGTTTGTGGAGGTTGTGCGTCCTCTAGTGCACACTGACAGAAGCACATACCAGTCCCATTAGTAATTGCTGCTGATAATCCTCCTCTTCAAAGAGAGGGACTAGCCTCGCCTCTGAAATAAACAGAGCAAGAATCATTCAAGGACATGACACCATAGAAATACAATGAGATTTCAACCAACTTCAAAAGTACTTAGGAACATACACAAACAAACAGAAGTTGTGGTTTGATGTACTCAGCTACTGAACTAAGATAGTGAAGAATCATGGACTGCATAAGAGAACTGAGAAATGGAAAATAGCCCTTTATCTGCCATCTTCTTCCTCTTTCCTTTGATATTTATCACAGTGTGGTGACTCCAGAGAGCAAAGAGGCACAGAGAACCTTCTGGTAACACCAATGAAATGCATATGCTATTTAGATCTCATCATTTACAAACAAACAAGCTAAAACAGCTGCATGAGTTTTCCAAGGAAATGGCTAGACAGAAAGTAAATACTCCAGGGAATCATATCCCACTTTCCTTGTTCTCTCCCATGGTCTGGCTCCCGTTACTCAGATTTGCAGACCATTATGAAAAAACCACAATTTTCTAACTAAATGGAAGGAGGTTACAGTATTTACTGAAACTATTTCCTAATCTGTGCCTCCGGTCTACTAACAGCAAAGGAAGAAACACAATCTCCTATTTCATCATGTAGCATAAAACCAGGTCAACATTTTACAGAACTAAGCACTGAATTTTTACAGATTTTAAGCTATCTTTGCTCACTTTGAAATATATTTACTCCACCACTTAGCAGCACAAAGACCTGTGCTGCTTGACTTGAAGGCCCTTGAGGACAAAGCTACAGGGAAGACACACTACACTGATGCTTGTTACTGCCTGGCAGCTATTCAGAAATTCTCTAGTAACAGTTAAACCTCTGACTGCTTTATCAATAAGCACCTTTGAAAACACAAAGCTGGGGGCTCACTAAGTTGTTACAAGGTCCCTCAAAGTCAGAGCCCATTGCAGTAACTGGCAGTGGCACAGATGACTGGTGTGAGGGGCTGGAAATGAGTGCACTGAAAATTCGTGGTAATAAAAGGAGAGAGCAGCACTTAGATCAGCATCATTTCACGGCACACAGCAGCAGGGCACATAGAAGGCACTGATGTGTGAAGAGCAGGAAGACAATTCAATGCTACATTCAGTTTTACTTGTTTGTGACAGAGGAACTGAGCATCACAGAATCTCAGCTGCTCCTGGCCCAGGGAAATTGATTACATCTGCCTTCCCTACACCGTGGTTTTGCACCAGCCCTAATCTCCTACACAGGTTCTGATGCTGCAAGTAAGGCAGCTGTAAGCAGACAAAACTCAACAGTAACATGGTGTCATTGATACTCTGCCCCTGGAGAAAATCCTGAAGAAGACATTCTTAGGCAGGCAAAGTTTTACTGTTTATATTGTTAGATCCAATATGAAGTAGGAACTTTATTTTCATGCATTTCCTAGTCAGCGCATCGAAGTTTTCTTCCAATTTAGTAACTGCTCATCTTAAGTTCTCAAGCTCTTTTGTGCTGAAAACACACACAGCAATTTATTTTTAGCAAACAACAGCTAGTGGAAATATTCTAGTATACCTTACAGCTAAAGCTTACATCAAGACAAGTTTTACTTACCAGAGTCCCAAGTGTCCAGATGAGAAAGCACCCTGAGGTTTGAAACAAAAATCAGTGTGTTTCATATGCAATACTCTAAAAGGGTTCCTAAGGTCATTAAAAACATTTAAATGAATCTTTGAGTTTTCAAAGACAGTTAAAGAAACACAAGAACAGTATATGTGACTACAAGTAGTAAAAATATTAGACAGCATTAAAAAAAAAAAATCTGTCTAGGTGCCTAAGAATAACTCTTCACCTCTACCATCAATTTCCTAGCTCTGGAAACCTGTGTGTTTTTCAGACCATGCTGTAGTGATTACAAGGATACCAAAAACTGATTTTCACCTGGATAACCTTCCTTAAAGATAGCTAATCAGATACTTAATTAGCTAATCAAATGACTAACTAAATCCTTCAGCATTCTTGCACAAAATAAGGAAGGGTAAATACAAAAGAAGCCAGTACATACTTTTTGGCATTTTCAAAAATATTCCTCAAATACGCTGTGGTTCTTCTCTCCTCTCTCTGGTTTGTAAACAAACAGAAATGCCCAAATGAGCAAAGCAGACCAACTAAAATGCTCCCTGACAGAGTGCAGATGAGAAATGAAGCTATTTTTCCCTTTCAATAGAAATAATGGAGAGTGGGGCTTCAACCCACCTTCCAACTGTCCTCACCCACACACATCTCACCCACGTGACCATACAGGGCAAGTTCTGCTTTTGTTTAATTTCCTGCATTCTTTTTAGACAATAAAACTTACAGGCTTAACTTTGCCTCAAGTGAAACGAATGCAAGTCTTTGCACTTCTCATAATCAGATTCCCATTTCTTTATCTTCAAAATAAAAAAAGCAACTCATCCATGCTTGGCTTCAGAAGCCCCACTTCAGAGGCAGCCCAGGGGACTGTTTCAGTGCAAGTCCACTCACCTCTTCTGAAAGGTTGCGCCACTCCCTCCTGAGCACGCTGTTGTGGTAGCGCAAGTGTGGCTCTGCATACTTCACACTCTCCAAGTTTGAGTTGAGTTTCTCCCAGAAGCCTTTGGAGTTCTGGAACTGCAACATGTGGCAGGGAAAGCATGAATACAGACTGCACCCTCAAGGAAATACCTTGTCACCCTCCCACTCAGTGACTTCAAAGACGTGATTAATGTCGCTTCAGAACAATCTGAGTGAAGAAAGTTAAACCAAAGCAGTTAAACTAATTTCTCTTGATTTCGTGGCAAGGGTAGCACTTACTCAAACTTGAGGTCAAGATTTGGTGCCTGTAGTGTAGACACTTCACCACCTTAGTATCCTTTTAAGTCACTGGGAAGAAATGAGCACTTCAGGGTCATAACTCATCCAGCCCATTTCACATGTTTGGGATGGGAAGAACTGCACCACAGACTACACTGGCCATATTGTCTAGACTTCCTCTGACTGCAAAAGGAGCCTTAGGCAACTAATTTAGATGTAAATGTTTAGATTTGGTCAAATAAATCCCATTCCGGGTTTCTGGTAGTTCCAAATAGAGGAGTATCATCACGACCCCAAAAGCTGCAGGCTGCCACTCTTTTCAAGCTGCATTAATATTTCAATTGCAAACATCCATTTACCAATCTCAAAATCAGAGCCTCATCCCATAAAAGAAACAAAATCCAAACATTCCCATATCAATTCTAAAGCATTCAACTCTAATGCTAAAATTAATTTAAACTCAGCTGTGAAGAGACAGGAGGAAAAAAACCCAAACAAAACCACACTGGTTTCCTGAGCTAGTTCTTGGACTGGGTATAAAGATTTGAAGCTGTTGTTTATAAAGAGGGGGAGACGTGATCATTGCTGAGGAAGAGATGAGATTAAGGCAATTCTTTTTGGCAGTTTTAAAAAAGCAAGAGATGGCACTAGCTGTTCTTGCCCCTCTTAATATACATTATCTCCCAGTACAGACACTACAGTAGCAACATTTGAATAAAGAAAAGTTTGAGTTCACAGTATTCCTCCATCTTGCACTAATATGTTGGATTTTTGCTCCCTCCCCTCTGCTTTTCTACAATGACAATAACTTTAAAAGAAAACCTCACAAGGAAGAAACCACTTCCTACTATAAACTACAATTTGTCAAGGAAAATAAATTTCAAAGACTCAATCCTGCCAGCTACTTTCCTCTTGCTGCCAGTGCCTATTGTTACTTTATTATTGTAGCTGCAGCAGAGAAAAATAAATCTTGGGGTTTGCTTCATGTTATTTATATTTAGCAGCTGCAAACTAGGAGTGCATGTGGCACCACATGTTCCCTCTGTTAACTTACAAGATCTACAACCAACTAGTGCAGAATGTTGCCAATATGAAACCTGAGAAATATCAAATACAGCATAAGGGTATCATCTAGTGACCAACCCATGCAACTGCGACAGCACTGGCACTGCAGAACTGTGTTCAGGCCACACTGAACTTTGTTTGATATGTGGTGGGGAGAAGCAAGACAGCAATTTTCTTTCATGTATTAAATCTGCAACAGGAAGTGGCAGACTTCAGTGGTGTCTGCTTTTAATTCCAAAAACTTGCACAGCATTAGAGCTCATTAAAAAGTCAAAAGTTCAAAATAAAGGATTTTTTTAATTAAATCTGCTGTTTCTTGAGGATCGTCAGGGCACGGACTAGAAGGAGAAAGCTTCTTTGTCTTAGGTGTTTATTTTGCAGGCATTTCTAGAGAGTCAAGAACACATACCTAAGCAGGACTGCAGTGCTGTGCCTCCCCAGCAGTGACAGTACTGAGAGAGCTGTGTAATGAATGACACACGGGCAGCTACTCCTTGAAATATCACTGCACCCCAGTGTTCAGTGCAGTGTGAGGGAGAGGCTGTCCTACTGTGCTTTGACAACTTCTTGCACTATACATTCTCACTCTTCTCCTAGACAACTTCCTATTTTATTTTCTTCCCTTCTTCCTCCTGCCCCTTTCTTCTTCCTTTCTGATCAAGCCTGTTTGTACCCCTTCAAGTTTGGTTTGAGTTTAAAAAGGGGGGGGGGAAAAATCAGATGTTAATTGCAATCCTTATGTAAAGCTATTTGACAAATGGACAGATTGTTCCCCCTTTTCCCAGACTCTCTCAGTACATCTTGCTGAACAGCAATTTAGTGATAAGAACACACTTGATACCCAAATAGCACAATTTTTTGGGGCAATATGGACACAGCACTCCCAAAGGCTCTCAATAATTCCAGAAACCATCTTCAAAGTAACAATTTACCATTCTTTCTGGGAAATGCCGTAAAATGGCAAAAGAAATACTGCTTGTAGGACCAGATCTGTCACCAGGGTCTGACTCCTGATGCCAACAACGTGCACCAACTGAAACACCAAGTGAGCACTTGAACTCGAGCCATGGTGGGTTTGTGACACTGAGGGGATACAGAACAGCCAAAGCAGTAAACCTTAGCCTGGGCATTACCATCTTTGTCCTCATGCAAGAGTCAGAGCAATTCGCAGTCAAAAGTAGCAGGAAATATTTGTCGTTAGTTCAACTCTGACCTTTTCAATCTGTTTAGGTTTCAGACAGATTTAGGAAATGAGTTCCACAATCAGGAAGTATAGCTGCTAAAGGCATGTGTCCCCAGGGGCTTGAGGTTCAATCTCAGACAAATTAAAGGCCTGCTAACTTTGACCTCAGTGAATTACATGGATTATCCAGCAACAAATTTTCTCAAGATCTGATTTTCCCAGGTGTCCCAGCTCTCAGGGCAGGCTTCCCATGCAGGGCCTGATTCCCGGACAGGAACCAGGAACACCGGGAATGTGTGCAGCACAGCTGTGCTGCACTGCTGCACAGTAAGCAAGCAGTGGGCAATTTCACTGACTTTTAAAAGATTTTGTGAACAGTGAAGCTTTATGGCTAATTATAAGCACTGGGAAAGAAACAGACTCTCACCTCTCTAAAGAGGGAACAGTATGGACATGTATCCAGAGTCTAATCCCATGTGTTGCTGGTCCTGTTGAGTCTAAACTCTTAACTCTTCCCCTTAGCTCTCCACAACAAACTGCTTATTGAAATCCTCTTTCAGATTTTGTAAGGGAACACTTAGGAAAATTTCAAGTATTTCTCTAAACGGGAGCCGAGGGAGTGGAATGGGAAGAGGGGAAGAATCATTCCTGTTGTTTTCAACGGAAAGAACAATTTCCTACCCAAACAGCATGTACTCTCCCCATCCAGCTCGCTGCCTTTTCCAGGCTGTGCAGGAACCTGTCTACATTTAGTAGCCAAAGCCCTGACATCAGTGCAATCACAGGATGCTCCGGACAAAACAAAGTGAGAAGGTCACGAACCATTCCTACCAAGGGCAGCACAATGAAATATCCCTCAAAGTGGGTGTTTGCAGAAATCCTACATGTCTGATATACCAACAAACTCACAACATGAAGAGGTATCAATCAGATCTACAAGAAGTAATTCGTGGAGAACCCTCCCTGTTGAATAGAAGTGTCTTCAGAAAGGGAAGAAAAAATGCATCCTTGAACTAGCAAGCATCAGTCTAAATAACTGATATTTTAGTAAAGGCATAAATCATTTCAAACAGGGCAATTTTCTGTTCACACCCATTTTTAGATAGGGCTGTGGGGATACTTTCTTCAGTATTTAGCACACCCTCATCCCACAAAAAAAGCAGCTCCTAATCTGCAAACACAAATGTGGGTTTATACTGGAACTTACCTCTAACACAGGTAGAGAAATAATGTCTGTCGCACATATTACTCCAGGGACAACCTAGAAATACAGACAAATTATTTATAGTCTTATAATTTAGCACAGAAAATGGGCCTGTTTGGGATCTAGGTGAATCTTCATTATTCATTTCCTCTGCGAAACTAACTAGCTAGCCAAAACCATACCCTCATTTTAAAAAAGACAACATATTAGAACAGTGTCAGATCAGAGAAATTAAAATATACTATTTGCTCTGACTGTAAAGTCTTGCCTGAAGTTATTTTACTTCTCTAAGCTTATTTGTAAATCTTAACTCTACTGATACCGTTTGCCTTTGAAATAATTGCATAATTCTGCTGTTAAATGTACACTGTATTCATTATAAACCTCATATGATATATAATTAATTAATACTTCATTATGAAAATTGAGATATTCACTCATTCATTCAATTATGTTCTCGTTTCACAAATGCTTTTGTTGTAAAAAAACTGACTTATGGAAAACATCACAAAGGTGAGACTTGGCAAACTAAAACAGGCATGAAGCACAGATATTGATTTAAAACATACCTACGAAAACATAAGACATACAAATTAAAAGCTGTATTAAGGGAGAAAAAACAGACCCTCCAGCTAGCAATTAAAGCACCAGCTGTTATCTTACCCCAATCCAGTCAAGCAGTGATGTGTAAGGCAAAAGTTTATCCAGGTTTTGAGTTTCTGGACACACTCTGCAATACAGGGAGGCTGAAAGCAATGTAAAAAGACTTATAAGGGCAAGATTGTATAAACTATCAGTTAACAAGAGTAGGCTTCATAGGTCCTTATGTGACACTTTTTTAGGGACAAATCCTGCTGCTGTCTCTGAAACAGCTTCCTCCATGGTCAAACCAGTCACATTCTGTGCACAAAAGGAGGAAGAGAAGTCCAGATGGCTGCAGGGCTGGGTCAGCTGCTTGGCTACAGCTCAGCACTGCAGGGGTCCTTTGTACAAAGCCTATGAACTGGCTAGACTGAGGAATCAGCTACTGGAAGAGACTGTCATGATATGCCAAATCTTTAAGAAAAAAAAAGGTTTGGACTAGGATAGAGGAGATTTGTTCCTCAGCTCTGATCTCCAGAGACCTAAAATAATTATAAAATCCATCTGTCCCATTAGAGAGAAGAAGAATGCATTTGAAAAGTTTTACTGCCAATCTGATTTTTAGATGTCTATATATGTTCTAAACTACTCCTAACACCACAAAATGCGGGTCAGCTAACAAAAATCATAACCAAAAAGTTGGAAATAGGAGTTGGTTTGTAATGTTGTGGCTTCTCTTCAGTGCCACCTAGAGAGTGCAGGGAAACTCAGCATGCAGGGAAAGAAACACCTACCGATGATAAATTCCTGAATGGGATCAAAAGAGTGACACGTTGTCACGTTCTCAGAAATCCACCGAATAATCTGTCAGAATGAGAACAGGGAGTTTGTCACAGCTCTCTGTTTAAGCATTGTAAGAGACTATAAAACTTTGGTTTTGGTAGTAATACTTAGCATGAAGTAGTGATGTGGATACAAATGTTTTCAGGACAGCCTGGACCAATAAATGGGTTTAGGGCAGCCCAGCTGATGAGTCTTCTGGCACTGCCAAAAGGTCCATGTGAATCAAGACGTTTCTTTGGCTGGTATCATTCATGCCCTGACTCTGCTTCAGGTAAGACATCAGCCATCCAAAAAAAATAGTACAGAGGAGGTTCTTTTCCCACCTGCATTTCCAAGTCTTCTGTGTGCTGGAAGTACAGCAGAGCACAGTGTAGAGCTGCCAATCTCTCGCTGTCTTGTTTGCTGTTCTGCAGCAGCTGCAGCAAGGCACTGTCACTGATGCTCACAGCATACAGACTCCCTGCTGCACAGTCCAGGACTGTTGACATGAGTGGGGATCGGATGGAGCAGCTTTGTAACGTGTCAATTCTTGCATCCTCACCTGAAGAACAGTGGTTTGAGAACAAAAATTAATAAGAACATAAAATTTGGCGACTACCAGTATTTCTCTTCAGACTCCCAGCACTAAGAAACAGCCTGCCCCTTGCACTAGCTGCCCTGGTATTAAGCTGAAGAGAAGGAGGAATGGTGCTGGCTGGATACAGGAGGAGGATAAGGAGCACGGTCCATACCCAGCTCTCTCCTTCCCGCTGCTGACACAGAGAAGGTGCACAGATCCAAGACTCACAGTGCTGTCCTAAGGCAAATCAGAATAGATGTGATGGAACAGAGAAGGGCACGAGGCAGGCAGTACAAGTTCAATACCAGAATTAGCACCAATTGGTACAGTTCAGTGCTCACATGCAGAATCATGATACAAACGTGTACGGGTGGATCTCTTACCATCAATCACAGTGGCCAGAACAGGAAGGTTCGACTCTGTGATTACTCACTGAAGCATGAGACCAAAACCACTTAATTTATGCTAGTACTAGGGTTCACCACCATGGTACTGTACAGGTACCATATTTCAGACTCTTTGCATCAGAGAGATCAGGCCCACCATAAAACAGTGATGCTTCCCACTCATTTTTAGCAGAACTGTATTTCATTATGCACCTAAAACAGGTATCAATCAGCCTGCTGAGATGCTGCCCTGGCACCAGTTTCCACAACTTAAGTCTCCTTTACCCAATCAGAACAACAGATTTCTGTTTTCAAACAAATGCACCCCACTTCCAAAAATAAACCAATTCCCATAAGGACAGTTAGTTGAAAATGGAATAGTGCACCTCTCAGATGAGGCTCTGAATTAAATTGCATCAGCCTGATCAGGTGAAGGAAACACAGATTTCCTCTCCCCACACCCTCCAAACACACACATTTAGAGCAACTCAATTGGAGGAAGGAAATGTAAAATCAAATTTACATCTCCATGTGAAATTTGAGAACAGTGGAGGACCGAGAACCATGTGCAAAGATGGGGGAAGGGAAACTATGAAACCAAGGCAGAGTATGTCAAATTCAGTGAAAGGTCTTCTTCCATTTCAAAGCAAGCTAGAAATATGCAATACTTGAAATATAAAATGTCACTTCATCTTTTCTTTCTAAAATGGAAAGTGGCAAAAATGCCATTCTTGCTTTTTCTCAGTACCTCTCCTTCTTCAGAACACCGTGCAATAAAGGAAACACTGAGAAATACAACTTTCATGTAAAGAGATTTGAACAAGTTTCCACATCAACAATAAAATTACTTCAAGCAGCAGTTTTACTATACCTGTCAGAAATAAACTATAGCACAGCAGGTCAGGATGTTGAATATTCAGGAGGTGCAGGAACTGGCCAGGCAAATAAGCAGCCACATAATAGTCTATTTAAAGAAACAACAGAGGTCAGTTTAGCACTTGATCACTTATTTGCTTTAAGAGGCTGTTTCACATGATTCTCATCTTGGCCCACTTCTCTGTGATGGAATTTATTATATCTAGGAAGTATAAAAGGAGTTAATTAAAAACTGCTGTTGTATTAACACAGGAAACACTAGTGGTACATTTGGGTTTCCAGGGGAGGATTCAAGAGACTTGAGACACTCAAGAACTCAGCAGCTGATGTCCAGAGCAGAGTCTGAGGCAATTTCAGAGGAAGCTGCTTACTAATAGTGAGGTGTTGCAATATCTAATGCCAAATATAAAAGTTAAGCAGAAAAAAAGCAGCAAAATAACATAACTATCTAAAGTCAAGAAAAAAAAATCCTTTCCTTCTAGAGAAGGGTTAGTCATTTGTCCCCCTACTGGGGACAGAGAATGGCAATCACACAGGAAAGTAACTCAAGTAACCTACCTAGATTCATAAAAGCCACTTCCTTCAATTGATGAGATTCTGTTCTTTCTAGAGAAACTGTAAAAGTTTTGTTGTAACCTGGGGAAAAATAATAATATTTTAAAAACCCACAAACACCATGTTACAATCCACCTATGACTTTGTAGCTAGAAACTTCATCAGTGCCAACACACCCAAACAGGGATATTTCAGACTGCTTTATGGGGTTGTCTGCAGATACAAAATTACTTCATCCTAAACAGAGTTGCTGCACACTTAGTGGACTTGCACCTACACAATGCAGTTCTTCAGTGTGTGAAAACTAGCCATGTACTGCACAGCCTATATTTGTGTTTGAGGAAGCATTCCATCTCAGGGCAAGCTTGTGTGAAAATACCCTTCCTTTCCTGAAAAAAACCCCAAACACAAATCCTTTATGTAGCTGTGTTTCACATTTTGGTGATCTTTCAACTGCTCTAAAGAATTTCCAGTTTGTTTATCTGCGTGTCCTATTGCTCTAATCTAGTTCAACTCAGTTTAAACATAGGCCAATATCAGACCTGCTGTCTTAGCATGGACTTTGCATCAGCATAGCTGTTGTTTTATTCCAGACTTGTACCACACTTCTTATGGCACAAAGCCCTCAAACTTCCTCTGTCTCCAAAAAAAGCTAAGGAGTAAAGTAACTAATGGTGTCACGATCAGGATGCTACTTATAGTACATGAAAATTCAATATAAACTCCACAGTTTGCAGGACCACAAGGAAATAAAGTTGTTCATGAGCCGCATTTCAGTCACTCATCCAGCGCTTGAGTTCCTGACCTTAGCAGAGAAATGTGCTCTACATATGCTGCTAAAAAACTTTATAAAAGAGACCTTCAAGATGAACAACAACACCAGAGATAAGGGGCATCAAAACAAACAGTTTTTCACACAGAATACTGACTGCAGTTTGCTTGCAATGAGTCAATATACTCATCACTCCCAATTTGTTACTAGCCTCGAAGTACAAGCAAGCTAATATCAGCACTGCAGGATACAACTGCAATATCATGACTCCTCTGTTTATGCTGCCATGATGGCTTTAACAGGGGTGGGAAGTTTACAGCTGAGTTTACAGATGCTGCAGAACAAACTGGACTCCTTATACGTTTCCAAAATATGGCTCATAGATCCAATACACCATTGCTTCTGTGGGTCACCACAGGACCGGTCTCAAAAGTCTCTTGCACAACTGACCAATCTTCCATGGACCCACAACCAGCTCTGCACCAACAACTCCATTCCATGGAGGTCATTTCAGACTCAGCTACTCAATGTCATCATGTTTATTCTCAGTTTCTTCCTGGTACAGATTAGGATGTAAAAGAGCCATGGTCAGCTCCAAGCAAAGTAACCAGCCTTTGGCTAAACATCAGGTACATCTGGGGAAATCAGCCCTTCACAGCAGTGCAATGCAGAGTGTGAAACACCCAAAGAGGTCTTTTCCAGTGTGATGATGCCTTCAAGAACACAAAAATGTAGTTCATTCCATGCCACAACGTTCCAGCAGCAAAGCCACATGTTAGTGCAGCTCTGACATATGGAAAGTGTCCTGACACAAGAAAGCAAACACCTGAGGCAGAACTGAGGTATGCTCTCCACTTGAACAGTTACTCCATACTATGAAGCTTCTCAGTTGAGAAATAATTTGCGTCTCTCATCCATGTATCAAACAAGAAAATCTTGCTGACAACAAGTTTTATTTTGATCAGAATCAAAAAATGGGTTTTATTATTTTAAAACCAAAAAAGGTCTTAACTTTAAGGGCTAGAGCACCACTTACGCAGCAGCTATTCTTAGAGTCAGTGGGTGTTGCACCTCTTACTGTGAAAATGACATGTTAAACTGGAACTCTAAACAGACATTCAAGCTAAGAGCTGTTGGCTCTATTTCCCATACAAATGCCTTATGGCAGAAGTACAACACACCTGCAAGCTCCCACAGATTTCACTGATGTCTGTGCTCAGCACGCCGGAAAGTCTGGCTAGAAATAAGGGACCAAATTAATAAGCATTTACAAGGCCACTGGTTTGAAGCTACTCATTCAGCATCAGGCAGGAAGTCTATGGCAGGAAAGTCAACTTTGCAGCTAAAGGCAGCTGCTGTCTTTAAACTCCAGCTACAGTACTTTATTGTCTGCACACTTTGGGAGTTATTTGTTTTGAAAGGCATTCTGTGACTCTTTCAGCACAGTGACATTCTCCAAAATAAAACATAGTAAGTTAACAGGCTAATCTTACCTTTATGTAAAAAATATATGGAGTACATGATTTCATCGGGAGTATCAGAGGCGAGACTACAGCACACACATAAGCCTCCTAAAAAGACAAAACAGGAAAACTGATTTGTCCACCTGAGTATCTAGACATCTTTATACTGCACAAAACAAAAGCAAGACTATTTAAAATTAGAAACTAAAAATAATCTCTCCAAAAAAGGTAAAGAGTACAGAAATATCTATTATGTACCTCTAACCATCATTTATTTACTTAACGAAACACAAAATCAAGAATGCACAGAGGAGACAACCTGGCACAATGGAAACCTCTGTCCTGACATGTCCAGTTCTTCCATTTAGGAGAAGTACATTTTAGCCCTTCCCAGCAGAAATCACAGTTGCAGCCAGAAAACTGATCAAGCCTTTCTCTCCACAGACTGCCTCAATCCAGATATTTTCTGTTCAGGGGCTGTCAGATATTCTCAGAACAACATAGTAAAACACGGTTTGTTTACTTTTCAAGTAATTTCATATTGCCAGCAGCATCATAGACTACTGGAGCTTTCTCACTCTAGAAATGACAGTCATTTCTCCCCTTTCCAGCCCAAAGAGATGTTAATTCCTTTTCTAGGAGAAAAGTCAGTCCTTGGCACAAGCTTGTTTCTGTCAAGGTACTGCATACAGGAATGCTCCCGGCTCCCAGCCTAATTCTACACCAGACTGATCCTGTTTTGACCCCACTGGATGGCAGCCCTGCCTCCATCCCTTATAAAAACTTTAATCCACTTACTCTGATGCTTTGGCACTCGTGTTAGAAACACCTTCCAAACCACATTATCCCAATATAGTTGGGAAAGCTTGGCCATAACTATGACCATTCACTTTTTACCTTTATTGTAAGTTTATCACTTAAAAGGGAGAAAAAAGCAATATGAATACCTACACTGTTCTGCAAAGAAACCAAAGGCTATGCATACAAGGTGTACAGAAAATGGCACAGTACAGGAAAAGCACTAGTACAAAAAAAAGCACAGCTACCAAGATATTTGATTTAATGCCTCATATTTCACACCCCAAGACTGTACCATAGCTGTGATAAAGACATGGCTGAGACAATTCACACTTCTGCCTTCTGGGGAAGGTAAATACTTTCTTCAGATGCATTTTTCTTTTCTGCTTCTTCTTAGCTGGTTGAATATCGTTTGATACAGTTTTGCTTGGATATTTGAGTCATCCAGACAACAGATAGGGCATTTTGCCAGAGCACTTGACTTCGTCCAGAGCATGCATAATTTTTAAAGTAGCAGCATCAGGACTCATGAGGAAGACTGGAAAAGCTCCAGCAACCCACAATGCTGTTTTATTATCAACAGCTCCCTCCAGCTCTGCACATTTCTTTCTTGTAGGCTGGAGGCTACTGTGTACCCTGTTCTGTAAACTGCACAACATGCAAGGGAGGCTGTTCACACTGGAGTGTCAGTGGGTGACCTGTGCAAGCTGATCACACAAACAGCAGCTATGGGGGACTATTAATAGCATGTGCATCTTTCACCTCGGAGGATATGGTCCAAATGTCAGCAAACTGAACCACAAACAACAGAAGGTAACAAATGGTACTTTACTAATACAGACAGAAACACAACAATCTCAGAGATAGTCCAAGCAGTGTTACATCTGACATAGTCCTGGCACCAGAGCAGCCAGAGACTGAGAATATACACCAAACTCCTTTCCTGTCCTTACCAGTGCTCTCTGCAAAGTAGAGCTGGGTTTTGCTGCTGCAGGAAAAGCTTGTTATCCTATTGCACCTGTATGGTAAGTGCTTCATGTGAAGGCAGAACCAAGTCTTCTACACTACCCATTCCAAAATCATTTGCAAACAGTGAAAGCTGTAGCTGAATGCCTCAAGGTGAGAAGACTCGCATGAAGATATACTTGGATGGACTTTTATCTTTCCAGAAATAAAAGGGAAAAAAGATCTCAACCACAATGTAAAAAGGAAAAAGAAAAAAAAAAAAAAAGGAAGCATTTAAAAATTAAGTTCTACTCTTATCTGGGAAACAACAATTACAACTCTGACACTTGAAAAATAAATGTCATACCACTGAGACTGTAAGAATCATCTATGAAAACATGAGTTTTTCCCTAGGAATCTTTACTTCAAATTCCTCAGCTCTGTTCAAGCAAAAGCTCAAGACATAACGTTGTACCAACATCTCAACATGCCACCCAAGTGCCACAATCCAAATACAACATTGTACCAGGGCATTTTGTCTAGTTGTACTGACTTAGGAGTGACATGCCTCACTTCAGCCATCCAAGTATCTCCTATTTAGACCTCTATACAGCAAATAAAGAAATATGGATTGAAACAACCATTCTCTGGAGATGCCAGTTTCTCTCTAGAAACATAATCCAGATGCCTAACTTTCAGGCAGGTAATTGGGTGATGGCACTCCAATGTCTATGTCCTCTTACTGCCTGCATTTTTTTTTAATACTGAGAAAATTTAACTGCAAAGCACTTCTAAAGCACTCAGAGAAAACATAATAGTGCAGTGTTTTTTAAATAACCACTGAATTCTGAGTTAATTCTGAGACTAGAACTGGTTGATCTCAGCTACTTGAGGACTACAGCAGAGGTTTTATGTGGAGACATTTTGTCTGTGCCGAGTGTAAGGAACAGAGATACTTTTCTGCTGTGGAAGTTTGAGAAAGGAAGAGTGATTTCATTCAGAGTTCAGATTGGCAGGAGCCAATAACAGTTTCATTAAATGGGAAATTGCATGGAATATTCCAGTTTGAAGTTATGCCAATTATTCTTTGCCAGAGATGTCCAAATGGCACAAATAGGGATATTGGCATTAATATCCAAGGCGTGCTGGCCGTTCCACAGAAGGCATCATAGTCTGAGCCACAAAGAACTTGCAGTCCACTTTTGCAAATCACCACAAACAGAGGCACAAAAGGGAACTTTAGTGTGATTACCCACAATATGCTATCAGTTGCAACAACTGATATGGTTTTAGCACCTATATAATTTGTTCCAAACTGTTAGTTACACAGAACAGGTCAGAAGCAATCCTCAGTTAATCAACATTCAAGGAAAAGCCACACACAGTAATCTCATTTAGTAAGTGCCATTGTCAAGTTGTGTTTGACATTAAGTGCAATGAGAAGCACTTGTGAGAGGTTCCATACAGAATTTAGATACTGTGCTGCCAAATGGAAAAGGACATTTTATTTCAGGGTAACCAAACAAGAGCCTTGTTGGAGGATGCCTTAATTTCATCCTAAACTAAGGAGGCACTTCAATCTGAATGAACCTCAAAGGAGTATATGTTTAAAAGGAAACACATATACAAATCAATATTTTCCATTATTGGACAGGCTCTTAATGTGAGAAATTGTCCTGCTAACAGAGAAAAAGTAGCCTAATCTATATTTGGTAGATAAAAACTTGGCCCTCTTACTTCTAATTTCCTTCCTTGTAACCTTTCTAAGCACGCAGTCTGCCTTGGTAAGAGAAAAATCCATGTAAGGAAACTGTATTTCACTTGATTTGCATTAGTGGTCATTTTAGTGCAAAAAAACCCAGACAACAGACCTAGCCAAAACCTTCCCTGAATTTACTTTCTAACATGATTTTGGTCAGCTTTAACATTAAATTGCTTTAGGGTAATACACAACCACACTGTGTTCTGAAACCAGCAGGAAAATCCTACAACATACTCAGACTGAGGTATTTCTCTAGTTGAGAGCAGGATACCAGTTCTCTGAGGCTGGGCTATGACAAAATTTCTGTGTGACTGTTTTGTTGTTGGTCTTGATATATAAAACCCTTGGTACTCCAGCTCAACTTCAGTGCAGCTTTCAGAGGGTAAAATAAAATAATAAGGCAAACCATGGTAGCCTTCTGCCTCTCCTCACAGTTACCTGTCAAGTATATTCTAATGGAACACAAATTTCACACTCACATTATACATATTTGGGGGGTTTGTGGTTTTTAATGCCTTACAAAGAAATTTAGTAAACAATTATAATTACACTGCATGATAATCACTAATAGAGATGATTTTGACCATACTTGTATTTATTAATTACCTGCTTTGCTTGTAAAAACCTGAAGGTTCAAAGATTTAGATGAAACATCTTGGTCTTGACAGTAATCATATCCAAAATTCACAAGTCTGTGAGCAACAAAGGATCACCAAATAAATCACTTCATCCACAGAAAATGTGTCACAACAGAAAGATCACGAGAACAGTCACTATGTAATCAAGACATACTAATTAAATTATAATCAAATGTTTTCTAATGCACGTTAAATCAGGCTTTAACCAGTCTGCTCAACGCTGAGATCCCAGTGAGAAACCCAAGAGTGCACACAATTACCCAAAAATTTTGATCACACCTGCCAACTTCAGATTCTCTTACTGCGTTGTCCAAACGTTCCTGCATTTGGAAGTGTAAGCAAGTTCTCATGCCTTACTGGAAATCCAAATACCCATCATATGTGGTCACTCCAAGGCTCTGCAGAATAACTCCACAGCCCTTCTCTGTAAAGCTGCATTTTAATTTGCAATTAGGAACGCTAATTTCAGTGGAAATACTTTCAAAGGAAAGCACAAAGATCACGCTCACATGGAACTTGTTACACCATGACATTTTCAGTCTCGTGCTGCCTGTGCTTTAATAGGTTTACATATCTGTAAATCTGTAAGGCCTGCTTTTGCCCTGCAGAACATGCAACAAAAGATTGCAGTCAGTCTGCTTTGGCTTTGTTGTTGTTTGGCGGGTTTTTTTGTTTGGTTGGATTTTTTTCCAGAAAGGATTTTGATCTTGTAGGGATTTCCCCCCAAGGTCTTCTGCAATAATTGTGAAAAAAAAAATAAAGTAAAACACAAGCATTGAAGCTCTTACAAAAACTGGATTTTTTTTCAGCACTAACTGCAAGGGGATACACTGCTCTTTTAGGCAACCTGTATGTTCAGGAGGGCCACACTGAGCCTCACACACTGAGACATTCCAAGAGCCACAGTCTGGGCACAGTGGAACTCAACGACCTCCAGTTATTGATACCTGATCTGGTAGCTTTGGCCTCCCCTTTTGTTCACAAAGATAAACAGGACCTTTTGGAATGCAAACTCAACTGACTGGAGATAGATGGGGATGAGATGAATTATGACTGAGAGTCACACCACCCTGACTAGGTTTTTCCTCAGTTAACAGGGAGCCTTAAGGAGCTCAGATGCAATCATGTGCATGGCACACACACAGAGCATCAGACAAATCTTCACCTTTCAAAGGGCAGGCTGCCTGGAGAGAGCATGCAGGAGCACAGCAGAGTACAGGCAGTGTCTCACAGGCTATAAAAAGCAGCTACTGGTCTGGTTAACTGCCCAATAAAACTTGCAACAGCAATTAAAAACGGAGAGCTTCCTTGAGAGAAATTTTGACATCACCACTATAACATGCCCAAGGTTAAACTAAATTAATTTAAATAGGCACAGCATACTCAAAGCTTTAACCTACAGCTAGCTCTTCAGACAAATAATTTTTAAAAATGGCAGTAAGAAGCAGTCAAGGATTAAATTACTTTTTACAGTTGACCCTGATGAAAACAAGAACTGGAAGTTTGGACACAGTGCTCATGTTATTCTTATGTTCCAGTACCATGTAGGCAAATGCAAACAAAGATACTGTGGTTTGGACAAATTTTACTTAGGTTTGTAAACCATTGCCATGTATATTAAAAGGAAAGCAAAACAAAACATTAAAAGAACCAAACAACTTACTTCAATTGTGTGTCATTTACAGAAATATCCAGGTGTGACTCCAGCTGTTAACCCACAAAGACAAAAACCTGTTATTTAGTGAGGTCAGTATACTATGGTTAGTATTTCAGACCAGTAAAACTGTCACATTCACATTTCACCAGATTCAACATTTTAACGAAGTTTATTTATGCTCCCCTAATCCTTACAGTCACTCCAAAAAACCCCATAAAACAGATTACTTTTTAAAAAGAGAAAATAAATGGAGAGATGTTTAACCTCCTGCATTAGAGCAAATGTCAGCCACTGGGACAAAGGTCTAGTAAAAAATATACACTGTAATTTTTATGTTCTGTTCTCTGTATTTTGGCTGCAACAAATGTTCTTGTCTCACTTAAAACTGACACAAAATTAGTACTTTTTTTTTGTCTACTGCATTTGATAAGCCTGCTTTTTCAATAATTGAATAGAAGATCAGTATAATGTCATGAATATCCCTGACTTCCTTCTAGGTTAATAACTAATTCCACTAAAGCTACCTTACTGTGGCACAATCTGACTCTGATTGAATATATTCTTGACAAGAAAATAATGCAAAAACTCAAAAAAAAAAAAAAAAGGAAAATCCAACCCCAGTTTTACTCTGAGAAACCTTTAACAACAAAAGACACTGAAATAGTTTTCTGTATTCGTGCCTGAAACACATAATTACACCCCACTGAAAACCATTATAATAATAAAATACTCGTAACTTACTATTGAGTTAAAATTTTCATCAGGATAAAACTGGACACACCTTAAAGTACTCTTTGATTCCTGGAATTAAAAAGGATGTGTTTTGTAACTAAGAAGGATATTATATAGACTGAAAAGTGCTTGGATACTCCACACCATCCTCCACACTCAGCCTGCCCTGCTGACAGATATGCAGAAGTTAGGGGACAAAAGAAGAATTTAAAAACCACATATAACCCCTCACAATAGCACTATGACATGCTTCCTTCCTGTCCCAGATCATTATCTGCCAATCATCTATAATTGCGTGGGCTCTCACTTGAAGCACAGCAATACATGTCTCACACATTCTAGAAAGTTTAAAAAAATGTTTTCCATAGCTACTTATATGGCAAAAAGAACTGTATCTTGTTTTGGTCAGTTCCAAAAGGGTATCTCAGAAACAAAACCAGGCACACATTTCTTCATCACAGTTCACTTCCTGTTACTCCCTAATATTCACTCTTTTTGTGGCTAAGAAGAGTTAAGAAAAATCAATTTTCACTTACACAGAATAGATCAAGTGCAAATAGTCCCTCAGACAAAACAAAAAACTCAAACCCAAAGAGTTTTAGAGTTTCTAGAAAAGAACCTGTCCTCACTTGGTAACTCACTAAGTCTGCACACAAAATACTTTCTAGACATGAATTCTTTAGAACAGAGCCATTATATTCACAACAGTTTTGGGTAGATTTAGACTCTTTTGAATAAAAGATCTTCCTAAAGCCAAAAAACCTAACAAACCCACCCTTTTTTTACAGAAAGCACTAAGACCACCAGTTGTCTTGGAATTTACTACGCACAACAGCAGCTAAGGTGAGTCTGACTTTTGCTTTAGGTTATTTGAGGCAGGAACAAGAGAGACTACCCTTATGAAAACAAACTCCCTCTTATCACCCCACACACTCAAAACTTTCATGGTCACCAGAAAGGCAGGAACAAAACTGCAAGAATGACTTTCATCTCACCTTTGGAACAATGTAGAAGAGCCTTTGTTCCATCATATCCCACTGTGCCCAAATGAGATCATCTGCAACTTTGGCTCTGGGAAGCTGACCTGACTTCTGAATCACCTAAGGAGAAAGAAAGAACACTAGAAGTCATCAAATAAGGTTCTTTAACAACTACGCACAGTCTGTGCTTTAAAGAGAAAAGCAATGACAGAAGTGGCACAAATACTGAGGTGCTTGGAGGGAACATGTTCCTTGTTAGTGGCACAAAGTCCACCTTTGTTGTGTGCAGGGTGCTCAGTTTAAAGAGATCTGAAGCACAGTTGTCAGGGTACACCTACTAACACATCTTTTCTTTCAGACTTCCTTGCTTGCAGTACATTCACTACTTAAGCTGCTCAAAGTGAACAAAATAAAACAGACAGCTCCTCTTCATCACAGAGGAGGGAAATACCACAGCCAGCTCAGAATCAGTTCCATTAACTGCTGAAGGAAGAGGTGTCAGCTCCAAAAGAGACTTCTGTCCAAAGTCTCAGCCACATGATAGAGAACAGTTGGAGGTAAGGAAAGGACTGGAGTCATGGAAAACTGCTGGGATTGTATAAATGCACTTGAAAGATGCAAGGAGATTTCATGCCAATCAAAAGAAATCTGTTTGTTAGAAGGACATCAGATCAATCTGTTTCCTGATTACACTCAGTCTTCACTCCACTGCTGTGATCTAGCATACAAAACCCATCTGCTTTATGGGTTATGATGATAAACTTGGATAAAACCATGAAAGACAAAGTCACCCAAATCAGGTCCTTAACTTTTCCTTTCAAACCTACATTTGTCTTCATAAAACAAAACATTGGCTTTCATGACACAATTCTTTACTACATTAAATGCCTGTTTATTAACAGTCTTTTAAGCAAAACATCCACAATTTATTGAAGACAAATTTATGTTAAAAACAGGGAAAAGAGATTAGGGGAAAAAGAGACTGGAACAGTCACTGTACTTGAACTGTATCTAAGTTTTACATCCCTTGTTTGCTTATTTTTTAAGCAAATCCTTTACTGGGATCACAAAGACTCCCAAAAGACAAAGTTAGGAAGGTGATGTGGCAAATACTTAACATTATTTAAAAATTAATCCACACTATGTTTACTCCCAACTTCTAACACACAAAAGTATTCAGCAGCAAAAAAAACCAGCAAAATAAGTAACCTTCCTCAGAAATTACAGGCTACACAGGTTTATGGTTACCTGCATAAGTTGACTTTTACCAATACTCTCTTTAATATACTTTGTGTTGCTCAAGTATAAAACTACAAAAACTGTTAGCTAAAATTGCAGATTTTTACATTTTCAACTAAAGCAAAAACCCTCAAACCCCAAGATTTTTCAAATCTTACCACTTTCTGTTCTTCTTCTGCAACAACATGGATGTCAAATTGTTCAATATCTTTAAAACGTAAGAAAAATAATTACAAACATACATTTTTAAACACTTTTATGCAGCTTTCTAAACAATCTCACCTCTTAGATTTCTATAAGAACATCTTAGATCCAGGAAAGTTCAACTCAGTGTAAGAGGAAATGTGTGATATGCGAACACAGGTGCCCACAGAGAGACCTGGATCCTCTCCCTTTCCTGAGCCAAGGGTGACCTCAGCCACAGCAACTTCTGGAAATAGCTCCCTGCCCACATCAGCATGGGCAGCAGGAGCACTACCTGAAATATGCCCAACCAAGCCAAGGAGCACACCTGGAAAGATAAAGAGCCCACAGAGCTGTATCCCCATGCCCTGTTTGACTCCCTACCATGAATACCCCTCACAGTCCTTTCCCATGCAAAATTCCTGTACAAAGAGTGCAAGATTCACCCAGCAGATGTTCTGTTTCTGCTGCAGTTCACAGCACTATGTGAATGTATAAGGAGGTGAACTCTGTCCACTTAAGGCCAGCTACCCAAGGCTGGTGTCTAGCTTAGAGAAGATGGGCCTCTGCAAAGCGATGGTAAAAGCAATCTCACTCTATAAGACTGAAAGGCAAGAGCAACAGACTTTTTCAAGTGTCCACCTTTATCCATTCCATGCCATTAGATTGGACTGAACATGCAATATTAGCTGAACCCAATAACTATTGTGCTATTCTTATCCCACTTATCACACATTAAATCACAGTCCATCTTTCACAGTCAATTGATCTGCTCTGAATTTATATAGGCAGCTATAAAAAGTCTATTTTAGCTGTTTTATAAATAAAGATAACTGATGAATGCATGAACTAAGCAACCAATTGAAGTCAAAGATGGCCATTCTGTTAACACTGAAAAGAATCCCTACATGATAATTTTTGAATTAAATACCTAGAATAGCTCACACCCTTCTTTTCCTGTTTTTTTCTCAGTAAAAGTGTACCAAGAATGTAATCATATAATCTAAAATTATCACCTTGAAGTAAAAGAATGACAAGGTATTTTGAAAATATTAACTCACATTTATCTTCTGAAACCAGCAAGAGGCGACTTTCTGTAGAAGCATTTCTGTCCTCAACTGGATAAAGAAACTGTATAGAAAGTTTCACAAAAGTAAGTAAATAACCAAAGCAGTTTAGAACACTTATCTAAAATGGGAGAGGTGTTGTGTTAGCTGGATATTTACATATTTTTAAACTGTCAGACACATTAATGATATTTAATTAATAAAAATAACCATTATTACATACTAAAAGTCACCAATGACTGTAATTGCAAGCTTCAGGGGATTGAAGAGAATTAAAAAAGCAGCCTTCATGTCAGAGAAATATTCTGTATCAAACATTTTATGAAGTTTCATTTTTTCAATTCTGTGAAGGAACGTGGGGACACTCTCCCTGTAACAGCTTCAAGACAACATGAGATATTTCTGCACTCAACTGTGTTTTCCCTTTAGGATAGTGGATTACAAAGGCCTATCTTTAGATAAGTTGAGTAATTTACCTGCACTCGAACACAGCTATCCACAGCCTTCAGGACTCTCACATTATTAATGGGATGAATTTCAATCAGCAAGGTTAAATACTTGGATACTGAAAAAAGAACATGTTCTAGATAACATTCTTTTATGGACACGATTTTGTTCTCTAAACAAGAAATTATGTAGGAAAGACAGCAAAAGGGTACAATATTTCAAACAGCAGTGAAACAATCCAGTTGCAGTACCTGACTGTAACAGCTGAGTTGCTGCTTCTTCCTCTGTGTACTGGCGGAAGCTGACCGCTGAGGAGGGGGAAACACCAGCCACAGTGAGTTTGCAGGTTTGATGTTAATCTCATAAAACATTCTTGAAGAGTGAACATCACAGTTTTTCTACCAGAGGCGTGTATGTTAAAGGAACAACAGAAGCTCTTCTACAAGCGGGAGGCAGGCATAAATGCACGAAGGGGGAAGTGAATGAAGGGCCAGTGTGTCAGACTTTGACTTTAATGAAACGGGAATATCACTACAGCTGTGTCTTTATCTTGTTACCTGCACTATTTGGTGACAGATCCACTGAAATGCATAAACTGCAATGGGCAACAGATAGGTCAAAACAGGCTTAAGCAATTCTAGACCCAAATGTATGATCCTACTAAACTAAATCTTTACTAAAATAATTAGTGACAGAACACATATTTACCCAGTAATGTCCTTTCATTGTTGATGGAACAGCTGATTATGTGCAGATCCTTCTCAAACATGTAGAGGTGCTACAGAGAAACATGGGAACATTAATACATGTGCTTTTCAAACTACCTAAAGGAAACCATCTAATCCCTTCTCCTCAGGAAAACACTGCTGTCCAGTACACAGTTTTTATATTTAAACCAAATCTTTTCATGGCCAGAAGAACCACATTTCAAGCCTCAGTTGTATCATTTCTCCTTTTTCTCATTTGTTGGTTTCTTACTCGTTCTTTTCAGCTCTGTGTTGCCAGCAGAGCAGCACAGCAGGCTTTTATGTAAATACAAAATTTCACCCATTTCACACTGTTATGGGGACACCTGCAAAGGCCTGTTATCATGGATCTTCTTACTGATTTGAAGTATATTCAGTTTTAGAATAGTGGCATCAAACAGATAGAGAATGCACACGTAAAGAAACCCCCAAACATTCACATCTTATCACACATGCTCAGTGTGAAGAGGAGTGAAAAGGCTTGAACTGGTTGTTTAGAAATAAAGATTGCAGGGGTGATGCTTTAGTACTCTCAAGCCTTTCAGACATTCTGTAATGTGCTGCTCCTTAATATTATTGAGCATCATTTTAATACCTTCTCCGGTCTCTCTTTTGTTTCAAACAAGGATATACTCCTTATGGACAGTGTGTCTCACCTCGTTTTGTTTAGTGTGAAGATCGTACAATCCAATATGAGTATTTCTCTGATTTCCCTATGGATGGAAACAAATTAGCACTGGCAGTATAAATACGCACAAAGTTAAACATTGCTTTTATTTTGTTTCCTACCTCCCTCTTCTCCCTGCCCCCTGACACACATCCTCACACACTTCCCTATCCTATAAACAGACAGTTAATTATGTAATTCCAAGAAAGCAAATTCTAATTCTGAGAGAACAAAGATTTATTTTTTCCTTTTAGAACTAACACATGGGATAAAGCTGAAATGTGGCCAATCCACAGCCCACAAGCCATTGCATAAGCCAAGTGCCTCTCTCTCCCTTTGCTTCTACACTGGTTTTAGTTACAGGCAGCAGGGCCAGGAAGAGAGATATCTGTACAAGAACCAAAAAGGATGCTATGGGCTCTGGAGATTTAAGGCTGGTATTCCAAACCTCACCAACTTGGTGGGTTATTGCTCCAAAAGGGAGTACAGAAACATCAAACATCAAAAAAAAAAATCAATTTCCAGTGATCTGGTTGCAGCCTGGAAAGAGGGTTTCAGCTCTGCCTTAGGAAGTGATTGCTTGAAGGCTAAACACATTCACAAGCTCACCATAAGCCTTCTGCCTTTGAAGAGAACCATAATACACATCCTTTCTCACTTATTGATAACATCATACAATGATTTTGTTTGGGGCACTCACAAATGTTTGAGACTATATAAATCAAAACTTTTCTTCTTGTTAATTTTTACCATGCCTTAAATTTGACAAATATACTAAAAAATAAAATTCTGCTGGCAGCATATAATGTATATCAAATCAAACTGATGTCTATTAATGTCCTCTAGGTATAGGCACTGAATTGCTAAACTGTTGAAATTAAATGCAGCCACAGGCTTGTACTCACACAGTGAGCATCATTGTTTTTAACTACGGCTTGGGGGAAGAGGAGAGAGATCTGTGGTTATTTACAAAGTTATGGCATCTTGCTTTGTGAAGTTAAAACAAAAGCCTGAGTATTTGCTTCCTAAGGGGTCTATTTCTGAGTGTCTCATTATTGTTGTGGCAATGACAAAAGTCTTTGACTTCTGATTTCAACAAGGAAAACAAAATGTCTTTATATTCAGACAGAGGCTCCAGGCCTCCTAATTTAAGATTAACCAAGTGCTTTCACAAATAACCATTCTTTCCAAGTGTGTCTGAAATGCCAACACCCTCTGTACTTAGATACTGAAAAATACACTTTACAAGACTGGTAACAGAACTACATCAATGCCCATAACCACGCAAAGCTAAGGCACTTGTTTTCATGTGCCCTCTAAAGATTCTTGCATTGCCTTGGAAATAGAATTCAATTCTGTTAAAAATATCTTCCTTGACACCAACTATTAGTGTCATAAAAGACAGATACTGTCAAAACCACAGTACAATGCAATACTCTAAAATAAGCTTGAAAATAAAGCTCATTCTCCACCTTCCCCCGGTTTCACACAGAACACACTTGACTTTCTCTCACTTAGGAGACAAAGGTTGCTTTCTATTTGTATCTATTAGGAAACAAGCCAGGGCAGCTCAGTTTAGTTTACATCCTCCACCCCATACACCTCCTCTCAGAGAACAGGCCACAAGTGCCCAGTTTCATAAGCTCCAGCAACTGTTTTGACCAGATCCCTACGAACCACAACGGGAGCTCACACACCTACACTTGGATGTGTGAACCTTGAGCTACAACTCATTCCCACACATACAGTACCAGCTCTCCTGATGAAGTAGATGGTTACGTGCATTGAGTCTTCTAGAGTTCTGAGCAATGAAAAAAAGCCCTCTACAATTTGAGACATTCTTTACTATTGTTTTTATGGTTACTGTTCTCTTGTAGAGACTCCCCTCCCCATGCTTGTACTAAAGGAAACATCCACCCACAGTATTACACCTTGATGAAGGCCTCACCTCTTCCCTTAACCCTAGGGAAGCTGGAGAGTTTTAGAATTGTTGTGTCAGAGGGGAATGAATGGCAGCCCTGCTCTACTGGAGTTCACCTCCTATCTGTGCTCCTCAAGAACCAAGATCCTCCAGGATCCAGCTGGGTCTACGGACTCCTCTGAGCTGCACAGTCAAGAAGCACAGCTTGTCTCATCAGGTAACAAGACAAGGTGTCACCTGAAACTACTTCAGAAATTTCTTGGAACTAAAAGTTAAACATATGCCATGGAGAGCAGAATCCTATGTTAAGGCTAGCTCTAGATACTTTGAGACACAAAATAAACAGTTTACTTTAAACTACTTGCAATAAAGTGCTATAGATGAATCTTAAAGTCACAGAGAAGAAAGGTACATGCAGAAATAGTGTTAGATAAATGGTATCTTAACATATATAGACTGGTAGGAGAAAATATTTAAGTAAAGCAGTGCTGTGAATTTAATAGTTAAGACTTAGGAGAAAATATTTAACTAAAGCAGTGCTGTGAATTTAATAGTTAAGACTTCCCTAAGAAATTCTGAGGGTGAAAAAATGGACTGCTTATGAAGAGTTTATCTGTTAAAGAAGCTGCCCATCATTCAGACTGAGATTCTGGCCCAACAAAAAAACAAAGGAAAAACCCTACGGACCTAATTAGATCAGTACTTTACTCTCCATTTCATCATTCTTAATCTTTGTCTGAAGTGGAGACAGGTATTTTCCTACTGCCCAACCCCCCCAGGCTGTAATCAGCAGAGTTTTCGTTTTCTAAACCTCAATGCAAAAAAACAATTAAACTACAAGAACTCAATTAGATTCATATGCGGTGTTATTCTAAGCTATATTGTTATAAAGTTCCAAGATAGACTTACCTTCCAGGTATAAATAATTTTTCCATTTCTTTCAATATTTACAATGTAGAGTGCTGACGAATTCTCAGAAGTATCTGAAAAAAGAAGTATCAAAAGGCACAGGATTTTCAACTGGGCTGGTTCATCGTACAATTCATACAAACATTAAGCAAAGATGCTAAATACATGCAATAATTTTTCACATGTAAATACTTATTTATATATGCTAAAATTACTCCCTTCTGGAAACAGAGGGAGTATTTTTTTACACCATGATTTAATTTTGAAGTTCACGAATAGTTAAGGGATTTCAAAACATGTCAGAAATAATTATTTATGTAAGCCCCTACTTCTAGTGGCCACTGTCTTTTGTTATGAAAATGGAATATACTTTTTCACAGAAAAACAAGCAAAACAAAAAAAAATCCAAAAAAGTCTTACATTTATTCACTATACATATGGGTTTCAGACAGTTAAGTTGCACTCCAGCACACAGAGACAGAATGACCCTAAAGAAAGTGTCATTTGCTCCTACCTGCCCCTTTAGCATCTCAAAGGAAAGCCTAAAACTAAACTACATCTTCAGAGGTTATTTCTGCACCACCACCCGTGTAATTCTTACCCCTTCTCCTCAAAAAACAAAACCAATCAAACAAAAAACCCAAACAAATACAACAAAACCACTCAAGGTACTCGAGGTGACAAATATGCATATTTTCCTGATGCTGCTTTTGTATTTTCTGATCACTGCAGCCATCAAAACCGAGTTTATCTCACATGCAATTTTTGCTAAAAGTGTAAATTTTGCCCTTAACAAGGTTGAAGCTGCATGATTGGTTATAGTTTTATGATAAAGGTGGCCTGTAGTTCAGTAAGCATCAACAAAAAGAATTGTCCACGACTCTTGACAAGCATTTAGTCAAGTGTGACACTATTTACTTGGCAGTTATCACAAAGCTTTGATAGAAGGAAGACACTTAGTGAAACTTAGTTTAGCAAGCCTGATACTATAAACTGGCTTCTACAGCTTGCAGTGATAAGGAAATAAAAACTGTTTACAAGTATTATCAGGAGGAAGCAAATTTTCAGTTTTGTTGTGGGAGGACAATGAAAATCCTTCGTGCACATTTAACAATGCATCACTTTCTATTGGTTTCATATCACTACAGTACTACTGCATCAGGGCTAGCTGGTGACAACTGTGTCAGTCTCAGATAAATATACAACCTGCTTTTTTTAGGGGAAACTTCCTGGAACTTAACCACCACCTCAAACTTTCAAGATGAGTACTATGGTCTACACACCTCTCTCTCATACAGTACAGCCTCAAAATAGAATTTAAGTTGTGAAGAAGGCCCATGAGAAATCCCCATTTCAATGAATTTCCCTGTCACCTGACAGACATCTCTAAGATGTTGAAATATTTCTGCATCAGAAAAGAATTTCATGTCACTGAACAGCCAGTGGGAATATGGAGCCAAGGAAGAAGTGGCAATGGTCTCCACCCTTGGAAAGTCCTGCAGTAAACCCCTGCACACAGAATTACAACTTCTTCTCCTTCATGCCCACAGCTGAGACCAGCAGATGAAGGGCTGCAAAAGAACCAACCCAACCTGCCTGCCCAGCACACAGCTCTTATTGACATAATCAGGAGAACGCAGTTTGATTTCCTGAAGGCCATTACATGCAGCTCATACCAAACTAAGTGGATTAAAGAGAACAAGGCTGCTTCGCTTCACTGGCCTCTCCCTTCCTATGATCACAGCTACTCCCAGCTCTCTTGCAATTAGCAGTTCTCACATGTTATCAAGGGCTTTCAAGACTGTAGGAAAAAAAAAAAAATGGATAACTGTAACACTGACACAGAAGTACCACGACTCTTAAAAATTATTTGCTTTTTGTGACTAGATGTGTCTTTGATGTTTAAACTAATCTTTTCATTCCTCCCTCCCACCTTCACATTCCTAATGCAACAGCACTGCATGAGAGGAAGAAGTCAGTATTCACAGATAAAAGTTAAAATGCAACACAGCAAAGTTGGTATTGGATCAGATGCACCTTCCAAACTAGATTCTTCTAATTCTATATTACCAGGGACTTTTCCTAAATTAAGACTCTGTACTGCATTTTGAAAAGTTGAATATGATTGTCCCTTTCCCAAACACAAGCCAGCACCATTTTGAGATACTTGTGCCATAAAGACATAGATCTATCTTTGAATTCATCACAGATAAACTGATAAATTTATAGATTTATATGTGGAGACTTTCAGAATTTTACCTCAAACTTCTTCAATACATCATTCAGCAGTTTTTCAGTAAACTATGTAAAAAAACATAATACTTTTTAATAGACTTTGTAAATGATGGCTTAGCAAATAATTTTCTTATTTACCAAGCTGATAGTTTTTGGTTTGCTGCCAAGCAAGATCTTACAAACCTGTTTGATAACAGCCCGTCAATGTGGGAAGCAAGTTAAATATTTTGAGTAAATTAAAAGCAACCAAAGGAGTTGGTTTGAAATTCATCCCACAGTGCACCCACCAATGGTATTTCTTCTGAAGCAATTATTATTACACTCTTATTATTTTAGTAGTAGGAGGTCTCTATCATTTTCTGAAAAAGCAGGACTAGGACAGAAGTTACATCTTCTGCAGATGAGTAAGAACAAATAACGGCAAAAAGGCACAGGGCCAAGAATACAGGGGGTCACTCTCTATTCCACCCCCTGGGTATGGCAGGGGCTGCGGCAGGTGCCGCTGATTTTAGCCAGCCCTCGCTTAGCAGGCAGACCAAAGCGTTTAGGCTGTGGGGTTTTCCCTCCCAGACAGGGGGGCAGCGCGGCAGAGGGAACCACGCGAAAACTTTTTGTTTGTTTGTTTGNACGCAGGAGAAGGGGACAAGCTGCAGAGTGCGCAGCCAGACGGTGCTGGAAGTGTTTGGGGCATGTGAGAAGGTGCCGGGACACACCAAAC
>VXBX01002945.1:489602-524513 GCA_013400415.1 Scytalopus superciliaris
CCCTTCCGCTTCCTACCGGGCCGGGAGCGGCGGCAGCGCCGCGGGGCCTCCGCCTGCAGGCGGCCCACAGGCGGCCCACAGGGCCCCCACAGGCTCCCCGCAGGCACCGGGGCCGCCCCGGCTCCTCCTCGGGCCGGCCGGGAGAGCCGCAGGATCCTCTGGGCTGGGAGGGACCCGCGGGGATCGGCGAGTCCAGCGCTTGGCCCAGCACAGCGCACCCCGAGGGGTCGCACCCTGTGCCCCAGAGCATCTTCCAAACGCGTCCTGAGCTCTGCCGGGCCTGGTGCTGTGGCCGCTCAGTGCCCAGCCACCCTCTGGGTGAAGAGCCTCTTTCTAACACCCAACCTAAACCTCCCCTGACACCCCTTCAGGCCATTCCTGCGGAGAGGAGCCGGGGTGATGCTTCACCGTGGAGCGACTGGAGTGCCTCAGGGGGCGGCCTGTCAGAGGGGTCGGGTGTTGTGGGGCTTCAGACCCCTGCTGCCCGCTGACCAGGAACCCGCAGTGACCCCCTGCCCTCCTCACGATACCCCAGGAAGGGTTAGAGGTGTTCTCCAGGACTTTGACCTGCACCCCTGTTTTCTTAGGTTGTGAACTCTGAAATTATTTGTTGACTAGATAAAGTCTCTATATAAACTGCTGGCAGAGCTCAAGATGCCCTCTCAGACTAGGCCTGGCCTGATCCTGCTTTCCATCTGCAAAGGAGGCGAAGCTTTGTGTATGCTTAAGTCTCTGTGGTTTGTTTGCTCAGGGTTATTTTAGCTGTTGAGAATACTTGTAGCACTGATAAGGTGCTGCTCCGTGGCTATCTCTGGGCTGCCTGTAATTACCATTTCCCTTCTGACATGCACAGGGTGGTGGCATAAAAGTGAAGAGGCTATAAGGGCACACACCAAGCTCGATGTACCCAAGGACAGAACAACTTGAGCCTGTTCTAAGAGGTAATCCAGGACCAAGTTGTTCCCCTTCATTGCTACGCTTTGGAGCTATATGAAGACCAGATGAGAATCAGGTACGTCTGCAAGGTGTGGATGAAAGGCAGTTTGATAATCAAAAGGCAAAGCAGACATAAGCTTCCTTTCAGTCTCTGTATTGCCAGCTGTTACAGTTTTATCACAAGTTTTGTAATCAGCA
The DNA here is from genome assembly GCA_013400415.1 of Scytalopus superciliaris. Taxonomy (NCBI): domain Eukaryota; kingdom Metazoa; phylum Chordata; class Aves; order Passeriformes; family Rhinocryptidae; genus Scytalopus; species Scytalopus superciliaris. The sequence continues at coordinate 490,737 of VXBX01002945.1, forward strand.
TTCTTCTTAAAGCTCCTTGGATCAAGTGGTGGTGCAAGAATTTCAGCTTATATTTTCACTGTTGTGAAATAAAGCTTGAAAATGTGACTGGAACATTTATTTCAGAGACAAAGAGAGAAGACAGACAAAATATCCCAAATGGGAGCATTTTAAAGAGATGAAATGGGGCTAATTCATGAGAATGGGTGTTTGGAATGACACAACTGGAGGGGCAAGCAAAGTAGTGAAGTAAAGCCAATGAAATGTGCAAAAAGGGAGAAAATCTCCTGTACCCAGAACTGGAGAGTATTTAAGACCAGATGAGGTCAAGTGACAGAATTTTTGCTATAAAGCAAAACAGGAAGAAATATGGACGTGGGTAAAAAAGTGTGTCTATAAAAGGGAAAGAGAAAATTCAATATGGCTGTCTAGTATAATGATCCTGCATTTAAAAAATACCCAAACAAATAAAACAACTGTCACTGTTCTTTTGTTGCAATATCAATCAGGCTGCTTGTTGCAGTTCTTGAAAGAGAGCCCACGTAACTGATGGATGAATTATTCTCTAATATTTACACACCAAGAGCCATATAACAATGCTGAGTATCCTAGAGTATCCTACACAGGATGGGAAAGGCTTTCGGGACAGTAGGAGCTGCATGTAGTTAACATGTAGTCTGCCTGTGGCCTGTGCATAGGATCCATCCTACAGTCATTATCTGGGAAAGAACTGGAAGGATTTGTACAAGTTGCTGGAAGAATTTGTACAAGTAAAGACTTCACAGCCAGGTGTGCAGTAGGAAAAACCTTTCTTGTTGAGGAAGTAGCTAACAAAATTTCCCCTCAGACTCTGGTTTCACTGCAAAGGACTCTTCATTGCTTTTGTAAGCCAAATTTGTTTGCATTATTTCACTGATGTTTCTCAAGACTCCTGGCATAGTGTGGGACCTCACCTCCAGTGCACCGTCCTGGGAACTCGGAAGCTTCTCTGGTGTTAGTCCCTGAAACTGAGGAAAGAGAAATTCTCTCAGAAGTTTTTCTGTCTTTTCAGTAAAAAGAAGGAAGTGGTAGCTTGACAGATGAAGAGATTTGAAAAACAGAAAGGGACGAGGTGATTCATGGTGACTGTCTGGGTTTAGAGATACAGAGACATGACAGGAGCAACTGTGCAGAGCTGGGAAAGACCAGCATACCAACAGGATCTGAAGGAATTGATAGGAGCAAGGAGCCAGAATAGAAGGTAATGAGGAACAGGGAGTATGGAAAGACAAACCAAAGGTTTATAACCAATGTAGATCTTAAGTCAACCTTCCCAGAACAGCAGTTAGGATTCCTAATTTTCTCTCAATTTTTTTGTTCAAGTATAAAGATTTCCTTGTGACTCTTACAGGTCCAAACCACACACAGTTATATATAAACTGACAACAAATCCACTTCTGATTTAGATAACAGTCTAATTTGTTGTATCTTCTTTCATTTTTAAAACATAATCCATGCTATGAACAAAATAAAGGGGAAATCATCAGGAAAATGTATACTGCAAGATCAATGATATTTCAAAGAGAACTAAATAAGCTTGCATAAACAATGCTTTTGTGGCAATTTCTTATTTTTGAGCACTTAATTTACAGTGTACAGGAATGCATTTATCTACATTCAGTTGCCAAAAATATATTTAAGAGAAAGGAGATAGTTTGCCTGCCTGTTTATGTGTTTATATAGTACCAAAACAATAATTCCAATCAAATAATTGAGGTTCATAATAAATGGAGGGGTTTTTTTAATTGATTAATTTTAGCAGTCAAACTTTTCAAATTATCCCAGGAAACATCATAAAATGCTGAACACTGATGCCAGCATTAACCTTCACCTCCAAACTCAGAGTGCCTCCTTTCCAGAATGCCCATCTTTAAAGAAAAACAGACAATCACAGATTTGGGTCTGTACAGTCCCACAGCTAAGGAACAGGCAAACTGTCACATAAGAACTTGCAGTGCAATGAAAACTTAATCCACTCTGCTCCTTCTCCTCAAGATACCACGATCTAAGTGTTTGATACAGCCACTGTCAGCTGAGTAGCACCTAAGACTTAGAAGTGAGATGGGGTTTCTTCTTTCTCTTCCCATGGTCCCATTGTTGTTTTTATGTTATCACTTCTACCTTTAATACCTAATTCCTTCACAACTGTAAAATCTAATTGACAGATTCAGAGCTCGTTATGTGAAACTCCCTATTCCTTGAGCCATCCGTCTGGCTGTGAACGTCAGAGGTTGTATCCACAGGCCCAGGGATCCAAGTTGAATTCCTAGAAGCACAGCTCATTCCTCAGAAGCCACAAAGCTGACTCATTTAGAGTACTCCAAGTAATAACTCAGTACATTGTGTCAGGCCACCTCAAACCTGATACATAAAATTTAAAAAATGAAGCAAAAGCCATAAGCATCTAAAAAGCCCATTACAGTTTCTTCAACAGACTTTGAATTAAGGCAAAGAGCCTGATGAATTCTTGGTGACATCTCCCAACTAGATGGAGAAAGAAGCTCCTAGTCTAAAAACAACCAACCCAATTTCTTATCTCTGCCAAGTGAGATTAATGTTATAACCCAATTGTCACTATTGCTTGCACCATGAAACCAAATTGGGAATTTTGCTCTCTATTTATACTGTTTCCTTTTCTGATTATCTGACTCAGTTTTGGTTGTTAGACCCAGGTTGAAGCTGTGTGTAGGCACAGGAGCTGATCCCAATAGAGAACTTCCAGGCAAGGGATGTGAAACTAAAGGTCTCTTAAAAAATCCCCCAAATTTTTCTATTTTTTTTTTTTTTAAATCAAAAATCTGTTCCTGCCTTAGTAATGGGAGAATCCCCCTCAAATATTTAGCTGGAGTGTGTCAGGCAAATTCTTAGAGAGCAGTAGTGGCCCTACAGCTTGCACGTTTTTACCACTAATAACAACTTTTGTGCCTATAAACCCTCTTCACACAGTTCATGTGGCAAGAATTACAGAATTATACCATGACACGAGTGTGAGGCTGATGAGGCACTGCCCCACTGATGGGCATTGGTGGGTGCAACATACTTTTCAGCTGTCTCAACAGAACAAAGCTTTGTTCCTGGAAAAAAACATACAGAGCCATAAACCATCGATGTGTTCTGCATCAGGAAATTATACTGAAGACTTCTTATGAAGAATGAATATCTGAAGTAATCATTTAAGCGCATGACAGCCTGGCAAACAGTTCATGACTTTTTTGGGAAGTAGTGCTTACTGAGGGCAACATCTTTTCCCGCTATCCCAGTAATAAAGGGTTTATTGTCATCATGTCTAGACAGTTGTCCCTTGAAGAATGTTTTCATCCAGTCAAACACAAAATATATACATAAATTCTCTCCTCAAGGATGTGGTTAACATGTTTACTAAACCCTCTTGGCAACACAAATAAGATACAACGTGAAATTTTAGTAGTAAAGTGTGCAATTCAAGGTTGGCAGAATAAAATACCTTTATTTTAGTGTGTGAGAATTTTTTCAGTTTCTGTAATCACAGAATAGCAGCATAAATGGAAGTAATTTTGCTGAAGTCAGTCAACATCTGTTACAGAAGCCAGTGTTTCATGGAGGTGTTTTTGTATGCTTTGTTTAATAATTAATCATAGGAAATAGTCTTTTAACTACTAATGAAAAAAAATCATCTTGCTATTCATGCTCATATTGAACAGTACCTTGCTCTTTTAAATACCTTCACTGAAGTCAATAACATGCTCAAGCCAGTAACATAAGTCAGCGAGGCTTCAGAAACAATTAAGGTATTCCTCAAAGTGAGGGAGGGGAAGAGAAGGGGGCTTAGCAGAGTCTCTGACTGTCATCCAAGTGGCCTTTTTGTTTCCGCTGCTTCTCCCTCCGTGTCCCAGCCTCTGAGGCTCCTTTGTTCTTGCCACAGACTAACCCCTGCTAGTGCCGATGAAAGCCCTGTGAGCACACACTGTCTCAACAGCTGTTGAAGGAGCTCTTCGCTCTGTGTTTATTCTTCCAGCTCCAGCCTCGCTGGGACTCATCAGCAGTCTTAAAAACTTGCCCTGTTTTCCCTTGTGATCTTATAGTTCTGACTTCATTTTGCACCGTAAGAGGACAGTGTCAATACCCTGCAACTCTTGGGAATCGATATAGTGATGCACATATCAGCCAATCAGTTCCAATTTCCTTCACTCTTTAGATGTCTTTTGATTCTCATTTTTAAATGTAAAACAAATATTAGCACAAATGCATTCTTTCAAAATGTAAGGGTGCAGCACGGTAGAGTGGAGACTACAGACAGGGACAGCACAGGATGAACACATCAGTTTGAATTTCACCTCATTGATCTTCAGACACTTTGAAAGCAGAGTTCAAAAACATTTCTTTTTTTTTTTTTTTTCATCTAGGCTACTTCTAGTTAATAAAGAAAGATGAGAACTCCAAAGGGCAATTGATACAATCTAGTTTTGGCACTTACTTTAATGTGCATTTTGCCTGAGTCTGGGTGCTGGGTCTCCTGTCCTCCCCCATCTGCTGTCATGCCTACCGGGAACGTGCAGCTCAAGACCTGGAGGAAAGTGGGACTGTCCCTTCCCGGGTCTGCCTCCAATTAGATCACATACAGTGTAATATGGAAGGGGACCCTGAGGGTGCAGTTTGATGAGCAGCTGACATAACAGCTCATGACTGTTTAAAGGATGGGCTCAGACTTCCTTCCCTTCGTGTTTTCTTCTCCCTTCCCGCATCCCCAGGTCACCCAGCCTCTTTGTTTGCCAGCTCTGCTGCACATCTAATACCTCTGGGATCCAACTGTACTTGCTAACCCACTTATTTTAAGGGTTTAATTTTCTAGCAGGTTATGAAGGTGTCTTTGGTCACAGAAGGCTTTTTCAAGTCCACAGCCATTGCAAAGGGAAGCAGTGGCTGTGTGCAGCAGGGAGGGGAACAGAAGACCTCCCTGTACTGGTAGCAGTGAAGTGTTAGACCCATGTGGCTCATTCAGAGCCTTTGCCAAATGCCTTCCTCTGACTTTCAGGTTGAAAAAAGGAGTCATTTATGTCCGGCATTGCCCTGGTTCATTACCCAGCCACTGCTGGCATAGTTTTCAGACCAGACAACTGATCCAACTGAAAAATAACCTTGAGGGGAGAAAGGAGGAGGTGGGAGGCGATGGTTTCAGTAATGTCATCTATCTGTCAAGGTTATTGAACCCTTATGTCAACAAAAATGAAGTTACTTTACAGAACTGGGAATAAAGCACTCATGCTGGGTGAAGGGCCTTGGGGAAACTACTTTCCCTGATGTTGGTGCTCAGTTAGGCAAGTGTAAGTTTGTAGCAAACCAGCTTTAGGATAGGTCGGTGGAGGCACCTTCATCCCCTGACATAGTAAAAGGAGCATCAGCTCTTAGCTGATCTAAGTCAGGCAAGTAAATCCCACCCTTAGCATCCTTGGCCTGGTTTTCTGTTTCCATCAGGATTAATAGAAACTGCTAGTTTTTAATTCCTTATTTGTATGCTGTAACTACCGCTCCTTTGATACAGTGCAACACTTTAAATATATTCAAATTATTCTCTGAAAATCTGAATACATTTCCCTGGCACACTCTAAAAATATCTTTTATTTATTATATGTTGGTTCTGAACAAATGTCATGTTAATAAGCAGAGAGACTTGGGTAGGTGTACGTCATTAATCCCGCAGTAGTTTCTTCTTCCAAAATGCTTCCAGAATTAGGTCTGACCTCTTTTAACAATGAGCTATTTATAGGATTCATAAGGGCCTTACCCTCCAACCCTGACTCAGCCAAAACTCACCACTGACCTTGACCTCCTCTAGTCTATTCTTATAGCCTTACTCATGTGAGGAGCTTTTATTTGCTGTCCTGACTTGGGGAGCGTATTCTCATGAGTATGATTTTGCAGGCTTGGTTCCCAGCTCAGTGGGACTTGGTAAATGTCACAGAATCATTTCCTGAGATGCATATATTATTTTTACAATGTTATAAATACAAAAATAGGGGGAAAATATGCAGCTGAGTTCTGTTTCCAGCACTACAACAATAAACTGAGTGTAATTAGATTAGGTGTGTACAGTTACCAATGCATTAAAAAAAAGACATTAAATTCTTATTTTGAAAGCGTGCATGTATTTTCAGAAGAAAGCACTCACTAAGTTTCTCAGTCATGAAGATTATTACAAGTAATTGATTTTTCTCAGCAACATATAGTTGTTTTTAAGTAGAATATTGCTGCAGTGTTAGATGATTACACTAGCACAACCTTGGTCTATCTTCTTTACAACACATATTGTGTTATACATCTCTTTCTTTTTCATTTATATTTTCTCACTCTAAATTGAAAGAGTCCAATCTTTTAGGTGCTTTTATAAGTTACCAGTGTTTTAGTCATTCACGTTTGAATCACTTCTTTTCATTTTCCTATATCTTGCTGTGCATGGTGAGACACTATTTATCATATGGTGGGCTTCTGTAACTCCTGTATTTTATTTATGCTCTTGAATGCAAGCATGCAATGAACAGTTGTCTTCAGTTAGCTCTCTATGAAGACACCTCAGCCTTTTTCTTGAGTGGGTACAGTAAAGGTGGAATCCATAATAATTACAAGTAAGTGAAGGAATTCCTTTCAATCAGCACTGTCCCACATTTATCAGCATTTCACTTTATCTGTCTGTATTGGTGGTCAGCCTGGTTTCACCGGCCCAGTCTTGGAGGCACATACATCCTTCCCTTGCTTCTGAAGACCCACAAACATCAGGGGCACAGGCAGTTGCCCTTTATGTTGGAAGCTGAGGCTCAGCTTTTATTTTATCTCCCAAGACCAGACCAAGCCCACAGTGGAAAGCAGACTATGTCTGCTCTCACTATTCCATTATTGGCATCAGGAGATAGTGCTATTACTGCACCCCTGGACAATTCTTATCAGCTTGGTCAATACTTACAAACAGTATCTGCAAGGGAATTTACTTGTTTATTTGTTGTGTAAAGGCTCCATGTGGATAAAAACTACTCTTAGACCTGGGTTTGGCACTTCTATCCATTCCAGCCTTGCTGTAGTCCTCATGTGTAATGTCCTACATGCAGCAGTCTTCATGCCTTGTCATTTCTCTTTTCCTCAGGTCTCCAGCCTCCCTGCATTCCCTCCACAATGTGACTGCCATGGACATCTGTGCCAAGTGCCCTATGAGCACATACTGGCCAGCCTCCCCTTCCATTTTGTCCTCTGCACATGCCTCTCCTTTAACCCCAGCCAGCAAACACAATTTCAAATCATGACATGCTTGCAGCTGCCCTGGGGTCTAACAAAAACCCCACCTTTTTAGCTTTCCCCTTCATCTTTCTCTCATTTTGGGCCACTGGCTCCTCATCCCACTCCAAATGCCATTAGTATAAAGGTGAAGAATGCTTCAGCTGGGCTTGATTCTACTTCTTCCCACAGCACTGCTTAATTGTTCTTCTCATGGCAGGAGTACAGAAGATGAAAATGTACTTTAAATTGCATATGGATGCATTGTTGTACCTTCAGAAATGGTGAATTCCAAATGCTTCTGAGAAAGGTGCAAGTAGCCCTGTGGTTGCCAACTAAAGGTAATATGCACCAGTCTTGGACAGTAGGTTTCACTCTGATCTCTGGTAGTCAGAGACTGATTTATGCCTCAAAGACTAACATTTAATATTCCAGGGTATTCAGATTGATGAGAACCATGCATATTCTCAAAATCCATAGAAATGTTTCATTCCTTTTTAACTTTTAGGCTCCATGACCTATTTTATCCACAGTCTAATTACAGGGCATGTAAGAAGTAGAAGTAAGAGAATTATTTAAGAAACTGCCATCATTTAATTGCTTTGAATTAATTTCAAACTTCTGGTCTATCTTTTCTTTAGCACTTTTCAGTCTTTTCTGTTCTTTCGCAAGTTCATCACTCCTTTAAATTTTTCTGCAGAGAAGATGCTTTCCATACTCTGGGACATTGTTGTAGTTTTTCCTGAACATTTTCTGAGGAGAGGCTTTGAAAAACATCTCAGAAAACCAGAAGTAAAGTATATGCTCTTGTTTTTCCATTTTGTCAGGACATTTCAGTGATAAGGAGCATGGGCAGAGCTGTTTGGCCCATCATGCTCATAGTTAGGCCTATAAAAAGTCTTTCATTAGAGACTGTGTCAACCACCTGACCTAGTGATAAAGATTCTTATCTTACAGTTCCTAGAAATCTTTTTTAGTCTTATTCTTGCAGATATACACACATTACTGACTTACAATACTATTCAATAGTTAAATTATTTAAATGAGAAAGTTTGTATGTTAGCTCATGAACTTTCTCATTCTTACAGTTGGATGTATCCTGCTTGTGTTTTATTTTAAATTTATCAGTTTATAACATCTGTGTTATTTCCTCTGTAATCCTTCTGCTATTTTTGTATTTTTATTGCAAGAAAAATATTATTTTAACCAATATGCTCTGCTGGGAAAAAAAAAGCTAACCAGGGGTGATTATTTGTTTTGCATAAAACTTCAGACTAACTGAGCCAGTCAGATCAAAGGTCCATCTAACAAACATCTTGCCTCTGATAGTAGCCAGTAATAGATGCTAAGAGAAAACATATATAAAAACATAAAAGATTTTATTTCATTCTCTTACAACTCATCCAGATTATAAAATTATGGAATCAAGACAATCTGGAGCATAGTAGTTTAATTATTTTTTTTTTTTGGCAAGCAAATAATCCTATGATAATTAGTTTAACAATTTAATAAATGTGAAAAAGTACTCCTGTCTATTTGCTTCTCCTGGATGATAATTTTGTGTTATGTACTCTAGTTTTTATACTAAGGAAATTCACTCTCCATTTAGGATCTTAAATATATTTATCACATTTTCCTTCCCTTTCATCCTTATTCCAAGGTGAGGAGTGTATTCAGTATCTCTTCATGTAAAATCTATGCCCTACCTCTCATCATCCTTATTATACTTCTCCATGTTTTTCACACTCATGTTTGGAAATGCATACAGAGACAACATTCTTTGTAATTGTTGTTTTTATTTTCTTGGGAGTGCCATTGATCCGTAATTTGTATCTTTAATATCTCAATGAAGTTCCCTTTAATTTGTCTTACGTCAATGCTTATTTGCTTGTCAAATTCTCACCTAGGCCTTCTAATTTCTATTTCATACTTTACATAAGTGTCTTTTATGAAGGCATGTAAATGAGTGGTTTGGTTTCCACGGGCACAAAAGCCATCTAATGTTAATTATCAATTGTAGCTCAGACATTGCTTTTAGCTTTAGCCCTAGGGCAGGAAGCAGCTGTCTAGGACAGCAGACTGGTGGGGACAGTAACCCTGCTGTAGGAACAGTCTGTACGTGGCACCATCCACACCAAAGGCTTTGGAATATCGTGGTGAACTGAATTCCTCAGCCCTATCAATGAGACACCATAGAATCATGTGAACCTCATGAGGTTCAGCAAGACTGAGAACAAGGTCCTTCCCCTGGATTGGGGCAAACCTCAGTCTCAGCACAGGCTGGGGGAGAAGGAATTGAGACCAGCCCTGATGAGAAGGACTTGGGGGTGCCAGTGGATGAGAGGCTGGACTGACCCAGCAATGTGCACTCACAGCCCAGAGAGCCAAATGTGTCCTGGGCTGCATCCCCAGCAGTGTGGGCAGCAGGTGAGGGAGGGGATTCTGCCCCTCTGCTCTGCTCTGGTGAGACCCCACCTGGAGTGCTGCATCCAGCTTTGGGGTCTGCAGCACAGGAAAGAGGTGGACCTGTTGGACCAGTACCAGAGGAGGGTCACAAAAATGATGAAGAGGGCTGGAACACCTCACCTGTGAGGACAGGCTGAGAGTGTTGTGGTTGTTCAGCCTGGAGAAGAGAGGGCTCCAGGAACACTAAAGGGGACTTACATGAAAGACAGAGAATGATTTTTTTCAGTGAGACCTGTGATGGTAGGAGAAGGGCCAATAGTTTTAAACTGTAAGGGAGTAATTAGATAGGTTATAAGGAAGAAATGCTCTGTGATGAGGGTGGTGAGGCACTGGCACAGGTTGCCTACAGAAGTTGTGGATATCCCATTCCTGGAAGTGTTCAGGATTGGATAAGACTTTGAGTGACCACCCTGCCCATAGCAGGGGGATTGGACCAGATGATCTTTGAGGTCCCTTCCAATGCAGACCGTGCTACGATTCTGTGATCACTACTTGCCAAACCCATTCTCTAACCTGCTCCTTGCCCAGCAGGAAGTGAGTGGCCACACAAACCAGAAGTGCTTCCAGCTGCAGTAGATTTTACATGTTCATGTGTTCCTAGTGGGAACTGTGGGCAGGGAAATGTGCAGGGTGGTGCTGGGCACACGAACAGTTGGACTGTAGCTCCTGGTTATGGGAACAAGATGCTTTCTTAGTTTTCATGCTCTGAACTGTTTAAGGACTTCAAATTACATACTCTATACTGCTTTGTGGACTGAGAGCCTAAGAAGTTTAGCTAATGAGTTATATGTCCTATATTGTGCAGAGTGAATGTTTCTACACAGCTGTATTTTCAGAACTCCATGAAAAACAGCCTTGAGTGGTATTCTCAGGCTGGGAAAAAAATTACATAAAAATGTAAATACAGCTTTAAAAACCAGTTTTAATTATTTAGAAGCTAAATGCACCAAAGAATGCCTTAATTCTAATTGTCTGATTATTGTGTGACTTCTCTCTGAAGTGAGGTTGCAGTTGTGCAGGTGCCTTAAGGACACCTTGATATTTAGCTATTAAAAAAATTGTTTTGCTTAATTACCATAATTTTACTTTTTACTCTACACTTTAATTACTGGTATATAACCTGTATTGATACTAGTTTCTTTTTCTCAAGATCCTGAAATAATATCTTTTGGCTCTCAATGTAAAGGTCAGATTCATAGGTCATTTTAAATATCAGTACGTCTCAGATTGCCTGAACTAAAGCCAGTGAAGTCAGTTGAAAATAATACCGCCTACTGTTGCTCTGCTTTTTGTCCTCTCTGTAAAGGTTTGAAGTTGTTTAATGTATGGAAAGTTGAAAAAGAGTAATCTTTTTTAAAATCTAGGTGGAGTTAGAAAATTTGCTCCATGAAACAACCTGAGGAAGTAATCACCAGGGTCACTGGGGAGGGCAGGCACAATCCTGCAGAGCTGCACTTCCAGCTCTCTGCTCTGGGCCTGCTCCTGCCACTGAGGAACACACCGAGGAGCTCTGTATGAGTGCACAACATGCAAATCTAACCAGTTGTTGGTGCTTTTTGTAGTTCTCCCATGGCTAAGAAGCTGATGATCATGACTAATTTATTTCAGTCTTTTATCCTATGTCGTTTTAATCTAAAGATGGTATCCCCAAGACACCACCTTCCCCAAACTGTGGAGAGCAGGGAGCACTAATTTGTAGGCATCCTCTCAGTGCTTCATTTTCAGCTGTGTCAGTCTGCAAAGCCATCACTCCTCCAGCAAACCTCGTGGGCTCACCGGGCGTGCGCGGGACAATTCTCACTTTCAAACCAGTGAAAATACATCTGTTTCAGGGGACTGCAGACACCATAAGAGTAACTCCATGTCTGCCAGCTTTTCCTTTTGCTCAGGGCTGCAGCCCTGCTGCAGCGACTGCCCTCTCACCACCCTTGCAGTAGGAGGTGACAAGCAGGAGAAGCTGAGCGTTTTGTACCAGGATGTTGTTCCTGTAAGACTGATTTAATCAGAGCAGACTGATCCCTTCAGGTGAAATGCCATTAATTCTCTTAGGAGTCCTGGATGAGTCATCCCCACAGCTGAAGAGGATGAGTATGAGATGGAAGGCTTTGTCTTTTACATTGGGGGGCTGCAGGGTTTCAAAGCACAGCTAATGAAAACATCCAGGTCTTTGAAGAGTTACCTAAGAAACTAAACATGTGAAACTATTTAGACAGTGGAAGAAGCAGGTAAAGAGTGGTCTGTCTGCCCCATCCCCATCCCAAGGTGCTTTGTAAGTACAGAGTAATACAAAGTCATGCAAGGAATGTGTAAGAATAAAGAACTCGAAGAGCAAAACGAGCTGGGCCTGCTGAGAAACTAGATCAGGTTTAATAGTCTGTGAGGGTGAGTTGTGTTCATAGAGGTGGGGAAACTTGTGGGGTTTTTATCTGTTGAGATTGGACTACATGGGGGTATAAATGTTGCAGAAGCAGGAAAACCCATGAATTACTGCTGGACCTGAAAGATGAAGCTGTAAATTTTAGCACAACTGTGCTATTGTGAGGCTAATGCTTCATTTTTACTTAAAATAGGGTATCTTTGAACAGTAAGAAGTATACATGTTAGGGTCTGTGAGAATCACTGTATCTTCAATTTTTATTTGCCCAACAGAGAAGAGAATCACATTGTAAGTTAACCATATTATTGGTCTCAGATTGTCCCAGATGCTAGATCCATGTATCAGCTGCTGTTACCTCATGAGCATGTCCTTGGGTTACTTTTTACAGCATAACTTTCTAAGCATTGTAATTCAGTCTTTCTCACCTGGATCCTGCCTCTCCCAACCCATCCAGAATAAAGAATAAATGAAAAGAGAATTAGAGGCAGATATTAAAATCTTGGAAAAGTAACTAATAAATATAAAAGCTGGGAAAAAATCCTGTGCAGCAAAAATAAATTACTGTGATTACTGTAGCACCTTTAAACTTTCTTTTTTATTTAATTGAAACTATTCCAGGATTAAAGTCACTTAAGGCTTGTCTTTAGGCCAGACTGACTGGAAAAATGCTTCAATAAACCACTGTTTGGTTTAGTCTGAAACTGGTAAGACGTGAAAAACTTTCACAAAACCTCATTTAAATATAGTAATGCCCAATTTCGGTAATGTTAACGTGTATAAACAAGATGTCCATCAGTTTACTTGGCAATTCTGAAAGATTTCCACTAAACACCCTGAAATCCTCTGAAGCATTTGAGAACCACAAATACTATGCACTTATTTTTCCTGCTATTTAGGGAATAAATGTAGCTTACTTTCTGCTGGCTTTTGCTGCTAGTATTTTTTATTCCTGCTTCAGTGTGGTTGATCCAGTAAAGATTTTTCTCAGGGCTCAGCTGGAGTCTTTTATTCTGTTGGCTGCTGGTTGTACCTTTGACCTGCACTGTGTTTTACTGGTGCAAAACAGGAACAGAATTTGGTTTTGCTTTAGACCAGAATTTGATGCTTTTAACTTCTGTATTCCATGTACATCTTTACAGATTATATTTGTGGGCAAAGTATGGTGTGCATTTCAAAATTAGCTCTCTAGACACTAGCTAGACTAGCTAGTAATCTTGCTGCTGGGAATAAAACCAGGATTTAAGGGGGAAATTATTGAATTTTAGCTCATGATTTTTTTTATTCTGTTTCTTCTAATATTAATTAGAATGGCTATGTATTTTCAAATGTGTCATTTCAGCTTTCAGGTTCTAATTTTACAGTATTAGATGCTCAAGACTGCACTCAGGTCAGGGTTTAGATTTTACAGAAAAATGTGATTTCTATCATAAAAGAATACACATGAAAACTCAGGTTGCAAATTTGCAAAACTGAGGAAAGCAAGAGAAAGATTTGTATACATCCAAGGAGTTACATCAGTGAAGAGTTTGGCTCCAAGGCTGAGCTCTGGCTACTCCAAAAGATTTGCCCTCTCTAACGAGGTGATACAGACACCACGACTGCAACAGGGCATCAGTTTTCAGTTTGTTTCATTTAAACTATTTCTTTACCAGAAGTGTGGGCAGTAAGCCATAAAAGTGGCCAAACCAGGAATGTATTGTTCTAATGTTTATGCAGCAAAAAAACCCCAAGCAGAAACCCTTCAGCCATTCTATCCCACTTTGTCAACTCTTCTGAAGTTTTGCAAAGACAGGGTAATATCAAATGTGTTTCATTTGCAATAAAACACTGCCAGAGAAAATTCTGAGGGCATAAGCCACATCTCTGAAAATTGCAATGACTCAAGTGACCTCTTGTTCTGACAACTGCAATTTTAAGCCTCTACTACTCTGATCTGTAATCAAGACAGGGAAAAAGAAACAGTGATGTGGGCAACACAGGCAGGACTGGATTGCGTCAGAACACGGTGTTTGTTTTCTTGTCCAACCCAGTATGATACACAACTGTGAGATAAAGAGTAGTAAGAAGACTGTGAGGACGTTTCCTTTCTCTTAAATTCATCCAGTCATACAATTATTTCAAATCGGTCATTTACTTTCAGGATTATTTTTATTGCACCAGTATAAGGGCAGCCCTGCCCCTGTGGGATCATAGTACTGGGAAGCTGAACGGGAATTGAAGAGGTTGGTGGTGCATCCCCTACACTGAGCTGGCCAGCTGTATCCTACACCATCCCCAATACCAGCATGCTTAACTGATCTTAAAACTTTCCATTTCCAAAGGCCTTCCTGGTCTATGGCCTTCCAAGCTAACATGTTTTGGTGTTTAACAGTCCTTTAGGTTGGAAAGCATAATCCTAATGTCTATGCTAAATCTCCCATGCTATAAATTAACCCAGTTATTTCCTGGTTTTCCTCTTGTGGCTGTGAGTAAAAATAACCATCTGCTCTTCATTTAAGGAGAGAGTGTTTCATTTTTTTAAATCTACAATTATTTAAATACATTTCTAATATGACAAAATGCGACAATACTTGCAGGAATTCTGTACTGGACCTAGTTAGTGGTCTGTAGGCTCACTCTCCTTTCTGTGTGCCAGCCTACAAGCATTCCTTAGCAGTGAGAGAAACCCTCCCTTCTGCCTGTATTTGCATCCACTGGTGTGGCCATGAGTAAATTCAGTAACATCTTGCCCTGCCCTGAATTTTTGCACTTGTAGTGCAGATGCAGCAAGGACCTACCCTTGGGTGTTGGCAAAAACCTGTGTTCAATGAATTTGTCTCAGGCATAAATTTTGCCCCACAAACACAGTAACCCCTTACACAAGCTTAACCTCAAATGAGCAGATCCTGCCGTTGCTTAAAACTATGGAATCCTGTAAGACCACAGCAATGGCTTTGCAGATCAGGAAAGAATTTGATTCCATGCTTTAACCTCTTTAAAATATTTGTAAGCACTAAAAGCCAAATTATAATATCATGTAATGCTGGAGAAATTGAATTCTGCTGAGTTAATCCTGAATAACACTGCTGCCCATAAAAACAGGTTTGACCTCAATGTGTATAATAGACAGGATTAATGAATTTAAAATGTTTTTAGTATTTCAGAAACATTAAGTGCTGTGTAAATGGTAAATACTGATTTCTCTAGTTGAAAATGGAAAAAAGGTATTTAGCCCAGTGACCAACATTTGATCTCAGTGTAAGTTACAAACTGTAGCTCTGCAGAGTGGCTGTGGTCATCCTAGTCTTACTCTGTGTCTTGTAGAGGGAACTTGGTGCAAGCATAGATAGAGAAAAGCTTGGGACAGCAAAAGCTTGAGAGCAACTCAGCAGAACAAAAGTAACCCCAAGAAATAACAAGTGTGTTTCAGCAAGTCCCTTTACTTCTATCCCCCCACCTGTTTTGAAACAGGACTATCACATACACAGACTATGCAGTGGATCTTGGTGTTTAAAGGGACATTTATGTGGCCTAACAAGAAACACAGGCTGTCCAGAATTTCAGGAAGTATCAACAGAAAGGGATTTTTTTAGCTCATGGTTACAAAAAAATCTTCAATGTAAGCCACCCAGACTGCAGACCTGATGCCTCACTACCTTGTCTAATTTGCAGAGATATAGAGAACTCCAAAGTGGGAATATTTCTGCCTTTCTTCAGGTCTTCTTGAGGTGACAATAACTCCTTTATAATACCTCTGCAGCCATATCATCTATCTGGTTAAATGATGGACAAATTCTACCCTTGATCATGATACAAATCATCCTCTGGTATTGAGAAGTGACTGGGTCAGATGTGAAGGGCACTATGGAAATTCTACGTCCCCTTAGCCTTTCTGTAGCCCCAAACATCCCTGCTGAGATCCAGCAACATATTCCTGAGTGTGAACTAATGACGATTGCTTCCCCAAAGGCATGCAGGCAACACAGTTTTATTTCTTAGGTTCACAAGTTTGCCATAAACCTAAGTATTCTGTTTAAAAGTCAGTGAGATTTCTCAAAAAAAAATTCGAAGTAAATGGGTATTTCCATGTGGCTTAGAAGAACAGAAGCCACACAAAAATGGAAGTAACTCCACATCTCGCACTCAGTATTCTAATGGAAAATCCAAGCACTCAGTTTCCCAGTAAAACTTCTGTGTTAATTTTCATGCAAACAAACTACTGCTTAGAGCAGTAATGTGTTTTTTTGTATGACCTGTGAGACATGTTTCACTGTTTTATGATATTCTGTTGCCTACATAAGATAATTTTCAAAATGCAGCATTTTTTAATATATGTGCCATTGTTCTGGCAATTTGAATTGCATATAAAATTAGTACAAAACTTTGCATTGTAAATTGGCTTTTAATGTGCAAATTATGGTGCATGCATGAAAGTTGTGAATCAAGACATTGGGAAAATAGACATAAAATGCCTTTTTTTTTTTTTAATGAATTAGTAAGGAGTTATGTGGAGTATGCAAAAACAAACGTGAGAAAATGAAGAAGGGTAGATAAAATGTCAGCACTGACATTTTTGGGACTGGTCATTTACATTTTTCACAAGTGAAATAAAGTTCACTAAAATGCCAGAGCAGCTTTTCCTTTCCTTTCCTTACCTTGGTGCAGCATTTTTAATAAAAAAGGTTAGACACCTATTATCTAGTGCAGAATTCCTCTTCTGTAGTCCCAGCTTTAAACTGTTACTTTCGATGAAAGTTTTCCAGAGTAAAGACTTGGAGATTTTGGTTCTCCCAAAACATGGCATAGAGAATTCCTTGTGCTTGAAACGGGCTTTGCTTCTCAAACCAAAGCAGTGTAGTTTTACTCTGTGCTCACTGCAGTCACTGGGAAGTTTTCTACAGAACAGCATCAACCTCACAGGCAACGTTATAACCAATAACAAGCATTTTCCGAAGCAGAGCCTTGGTTGCAAATTTTTCTTTATATCAAACACATGGTCACTAAGTCATCTAAATGCATTTGAGATCTTTGGAGCTGCAGAAATACCCACTGGGCTTTTAATTACTTCCAAAGGGCCTCCAAGCCTCTCTGTACAGTTATACTTGCCTTTGGAGATCTGTGAATGCGTTGCATTAATTTTTTATTAGAGTTCTCTTGACTTGTTGTGCACAGAGTACAAAAAAAAAAAAAAATGAAAAGATGTTTTAATAATATAGCTACAGACATCTGAATAATAATCAAATATTAATAATCTCCTTGTTTGCTCTTGCAACACATAGAGGCTGGGGAAATTAAACCTTCCAGGTGCTGTTCGAAAACAGAAAGGCCATAGGAGGAGAAAGTCCATATGAATGTATTAGTAGAAACTGTGCAAAATAATAATAATAAACCTCTCCCAAAATACTATGTTCAGATTCATATGTTGGAGAAAAGTCAACAGAATCTCTATGCATGATGTGGTGCTTGCAAAAGTTCTTAGGTCAATGGGCAAAAGTCACCCAGTGTTTACAGTAAGTATATTGATGTTTTCAGAGTTTTTAAAAACCTAAGTCAGTTACCAAAGTACTTGAAAGAAATGGAGGTATCACATAATAAAAAAGCAAGTTCTCTTCAGAGTTCTTGTCTTCACAGTGAAGGATGTCATAAGCAGTCTCTGAAAGTATCTCTACTAGGATGGACACTGCTGAATAAACTGGCAATAAACAAGTTTGGATAAGTAGAGATAAGTTTGGGAATGGTGAGGAATTATTCAAGATAGTCAAGCTTAAAGACAACAGCTTAAAATGTCAGACATTGAGCAGATACAATAGCTCCTGCATGAAGACAGACAAAACAGGTTTGGACTGACCAGCTTGCAAAAGAAAATTTAAGGAGCGTTTTGAGAGACAGCTCTGAACTTGTGACTACAAGGGAGGCTAGCCATCATTTTCCATGACACAAGGGTTTAGGAGGGATCCAATGAAATCCTATCAGATTTAAAATGAACCAGGGGATGTACTTTTTCACAAGTCCTGTAATAATGTTACAGAACTTGCTGCCACAGAACGTTTTGGATGTGAAATATATTGTGTCCAGAAGAGGAGCTGATACATCCCCAGGTACTGTCTGGTAACTGTAGCACAGGATGGGCAACACAGACACTGCAGTGAAGGGTCTCCTGGGCTGCAAAGTGTTTGTGGAAGACACTCCATGGGTGTATCTCATCTCCTGCATTCAGTCCCTTAGTGTCCACTATTGGCCACTTCAGAGACAGGTTAGGGGGGAACATGTA
Organism: Scytalopus superciliaris; assembly: GCA_013400415.1. NCBI lineage: Eukaryota > Metazoa > Chordata > Aves > Passeriformes > Rhinocryptidae > Scytalopus > Scytalopus superciliaris. The sequence continues at coordinate 509,087 of VXBX01002945.1, forward strand.
CCCAGATGGACTGTGACCTGACCTGCCCTGACCACAAAATGTTGTAATGCTTTCTTCATTGAACAGTTGGAAAGAAACAGAAGTAAGTTTACTGAAATTCACTCTTTGACCTGTGTGTACACAAATTACCAGTACCAAAAAACCCAAAACAAAACAAACAAACCCTAACCCTTATAATTTTAACCTATTTCAACTGGCATTTTGGGAAAATTCCATTTTTGTTTAAATCTTTCTCCTGATAGCAAAATTAACTTAAAAATAAAAACATTCTCTTCACCCATTTCACAGTTGTTTCAAAATGTAGAAAGTAAGAATTTTTTTTTTTTAAAACATCTGGCTTCTTAAGGGTTGAGTCATGAGTCTTTCTTGTTCAATTTCAATAGAAATTAAAGCCTTAATGAGTAGAAATGTACATTTAGTCACTACCTACCATAACCCAATTATAAACTCAAAAGGTGACAATAAAGCAATCATTCAAAATATTTTATCACAAGCATTGCTGTTAGGTAGGTTCTTCTATGAAAAGCAAATGAGATCATTGGTAAGACAAAATGAAGAAGTTTGCGTTAGAGAAATGTGTGATGAGCAATGTGCACAAAAATGACAACAAAAGGAGTGAGAGATTTAAGTAATTGATGTTCATAGGCCATAATCTGCATCAAACTAAATTATGAAGTGATAAGATTTTTTTTTTTTTTTAAATTAACTGACCTTAAGAAAACTATTTTTAAAAACTGGGTTTTTGAGACAGATGCTTCACAGTTTTTCGTACAGAAGCTGGAAGTATTTTAAAGTGTTAATGCTTTTATGTGCATTTTCTGCCAAGACGGATTATGATATTTATGAGATTGATTTTCCCTCTGCCTTTGCAAATGATTGCTAATGACAGAAGCGCACAGCAGAATCCCCTAACGTTAATGTTCTTAAGCTTAAGTCCTAAGTCTTCGCTTCTTGTGGCTGTCCCACAAAGAGGAGATTCAGAATTCAGCAGCTCTCAGTATGCTCTGAATAAATGAGTGCCAAAGCCAGTGCCAACTAGACTCCAGCAGTGCTATCAGTAATTCCCTTCTCCTGTGGTGGGCCCGGATGAGTGCTCATGCTGCCTCTTCCACTCCTCCTCACAGAGGCTGTGGAACAACAAATCTAAGCAGGGCTGATCTCCTCTGACAGAAATTCCGTATAGGACACAGGGCCACAAACATCTGCTCCCACACTGTCCCCTGTCCAGCTGTTGGCTGCATAAGAATCTCCCACAAAAGTGGGATTGCAGCTGCTGCTGGGGGTGTCTGCAGTCAACTTCTATTGTCATTTGGGACATTTTTCAGCTTAAGATATGACTCTAAAATATAAACTAGGGTGTGCATTATTGATGAATTACATTGGCTTAAGCTTTTAGGAGATAGAATGAGAGGAATCTATAATAAATATCTATGCCTATGTATATTTCTGTTTAGAAAAGCCAAGCAGTTGAAATCAGGGGAGACTCCAGCTTTTTGGTGACTGACTGCTTCTGCTGAGTTGATTGCTGAAAGCAGAGTGTGAGCTGGAAAGCCTGATAATTCCTTAACACGTGCCAAACAGGTTTCTAAGCTGCTTTGTAAGCAGCCCTTGGAGCAGCCTTGTGGCAGGAATGGAGCAAAGGGAGAACACTGATGCTGAGGGAGCACAGTTCTGCTCAGGCAGAGGAGGAATTATTTCACATTGTCACTAGATGTCAGAAAGTTTATCTGTGGTCATTTAAGCATCTGTCAAAAGCGCTGGACTCCCCCCCAGTAGAAAGTCACATTAGTAACTGTGAGAAAACTTGCCATATGTTGGTGTGACACACATGAAAATCATAGCATGACTACAAGAACTTTGAAGTGAGGCACAATGATATGGACAGCAAGGATAACAGTCTAGACACGTTCTGGAGAGGTGAATTGTGTAAACAACTCATAGAAAAATCTTCTTGAGGAAGGTTTGGTATCTCTGCTGCCAATTTTTCTATGAGAAAACTTGAAAGATGGGAAAATATAGCTGAATGTAAAGGTGAAGGATTGCATTACATTTTGACAAACAGGTCTCACTCTTTTTCGGCGTACAAGAAGATGTAAAAGAGGTAGAACCAAGGAGAAAAAAGAGCACAATACACTTACCATAATCTACAAATTATCCCTGAGACACAGAGAGAAGCAATGCAACATTTTAAAGAACAAAAAAGATCTTCTGGATAGCAGGTAGAAAACTTTGTCCATTCTTACAGACATCTAAAATAAAAGCAGAAATTTTGGTGTAGGAAATTAACTAGTCCTAAAAGAAAAGGCAGTTCTTTTGAGGAAAATGTGTAGATTTGAGAAAAATTCTACAGAACTCATGCTGGTATTGTGAAGACCAAAGAACATGCAAGAATAATTTAAAAAAATAATAATCCAATACAAGACAAAATCAGAAGAAGAAAATTTGTGTCACTGTACAAAGCATATTAAGGATAAACTTACAGCAAGTCTGTGCTAATTTGTGAGGCAGAGCCTGGAAGCATTTGGCAATGAAATTATTCAAACACAGAGGAGACCAGGACCTGTTCAGAGTTGACTGTTACACTAGTTTTATTAATTACCTTCAACTAAATAATTCATTAGTCAGCAAGGCAGTGAATAACAACAGGATGGCATTAAACAACATTTATGATAAAGTTGTTTCAGATAAGAGAACACATTAAATACCCCAGCGATTTCAAATATTTGAAAGGTATGGAGGTTCCATAGACACGCTCACAGCCTGTGTTATTCAAAGGTCAATGGACTTTGAAAACGGTGTTGAAACAGCAAAGCAAACACTGATGCAAATGAAGATGATTAAGACCCTCTCTGGGTTTACTTCTCTACAAAGCCACACCTCTGCATTCGAGAGCCTCAGTCACATGTGCAGTATGGACAGGGAAGACAGTTTGGCAAAAGGACAGACGTTTGAGAGTGTTCTCATGAACTCAACCACCTCTCATTATAGGACTGTGAACTGTGACAGCAAAAATGACGAGGGCAAGGAAATGTAAGTGTCTAGCAAACCTTTAAATCCTACCACCAAGCAGAGACAAAGAGGCAGCTTATTTGCAGACAATGAAAACAAGAACCACCAAATTACATAAAAGCTGTCTTTCAAGTCAGAGAAGCCACATTCACTCCAGATAAAAGAGGATATTTCAAGTAGGACTACCATCCCTCTGTTTTCTCATGAGCACAGCTTCTTTTTCACTTATAAATCTTGTCTGGCACAACATAGGGGAACTGTGTATTTATCTAAGATTTGGAGCTGTGCAGCAGCCCTTTCCTGGGAAATCTGACAGCTGTGCAATGACAAGGAGCACGGGCAGTTATGAGAGCAGGCTTGGCATATGTTGGAGACCCTGGACATTCATAACACTTTGGAGGTTGTGGCTCCCTGTGTAGAGTAGGCTGGATGTTTCTCTGAAAATTGTAGCTGTGCTTGTACAGTTTGGTGGCACAGCCCAGAAATTCTGGGTTCATTCTGCAGGTGAAACACAGACTTTCCCTGTGCTCACTGTCTCAACACGGACAGTGCGTAACTCCAATTCAAACTTGAGTAATTGCACACAGGGAAGAGCAGAGTTTCAACTAACTCTGCACCTTGTTTCCACTAGTGACCCCACCTAAACTTCCCAAAAGGTTTTCAAGAGCCCTCCAGAAATCCTTCCCAAAATATTTTTTGAGTATCTGATGATCAGTTATTCCATAACTTCCTAAAGTACATGATGTGGTTTTGTATTGAATAGCCCTTGGTGTCCTTTTCTTCCATGAATTTATCAAATAATTCTTTTGAACAGAGGTATTTTTAGCATCCACAGCGTCCTGTCACAAGTTCTATTGGTTAATAATGTGATGAGTGAAGGTCCTTTTGTTTGCCTAAAGGCTGCATCTTCTGGCTTAATTTGATATCTTTCAGATCCTGGACTGAAAGTTATTTCCTACTCACTCTGTTTAGGCACTCCTGATTATTGATCTCTAGTATATGTTTTCTTAATCTATTTTATGGTTCTTTATCCTGTAGCCACTCCATACCTTTAACCATACCTGCTGCACTTGTCTGTATCTCTTACAGTACTTCTATATCTATATTCAGAGGGATACATAACTATAAACACTGCTGAAGATGTGGATGTGTCATGTATTTATACAACAGCAAAAGGATATTTTATGTTCCCGATTCCCTTTGTATTCTTGATTCCTTTTGTAGTGATTTCTAGCTATGTTTTCCTTCATTTTACATTCCTCTACAGTGAATCTTTGTCATTGCATGGCGGGAGGTTTTTATGTGAGTCTGCACTCAGTGACTAATTCAGTGCCATCAGCAAACATTTTCATCCCTTTTTGACACTGTTTTCTGTCCACTTGTGATCTGTGTTGAGCAACACAGACTTAAGCACAAAGTCATGTGGGACTCCATGTGTGATCTCTTTTGACTGTGAGAGGCAAATACTTTATCTCCTTTTTTTGTATCTTCTGAATATTTCTTCATGTCTGATTAGCTTCCTCAAGAACCTCGAGGAAGGCAACTTTCTGAGTGCCTCCTGGAAATCCAGACAGATGGTATCAAACAGATCTGTGCTGCCAACATGTTTTGTTGACTCTCCCAGAGGTAGATTAGTGAAGCAGAACTTCCCCTTACAAAAACCATGTTGACTCTTCTTCATTGTACCATATTTATCCTGATGTATATGAATTCTATTGTTCATTATTGTTTTTTTTCTGTTTGAACCAATACAGATTATTAGCTCAGAGTATTGGGGATCTGCCCTGGAGTGATGCTTAAAAACTGGCATCAGGATAATGAGCACTAAGTTTATCAATGGCTTCTCTGGGCTGTCTTTAAGGGAGGTGTATTAAATGGATACACACTTAGGCAGCTGCGTCCTTGGAAGTACATGCAGGAGACAGCTCAAGATGCTGTGCAGTGGCATGGGCTGAGCAGCGCTGCTGGAATCACCGGGCTTGGGAAGCCTCTTACAAGCACTACAGAAGACAACCATTCATGTTTCAATTAGAATTAAACAAAGCAAAAACACAGAAACAACTCAGGGCAGCATGTAGATTTGCATTTAACCAGAGATCAGGCTTTTCAGGAATGGCGAATTTTGCTGCACATATTAAAAGACTGTTTAATTAGTTATACCAGTTTTACAATATGTGGCTGTTGACTTGACTGGATTTGTATAATGCAAGTAAAGGCAAAAATTAAAAGCAGATTTAAACCACGAGTTTGTGAGCACTCTGCTTTAGTAGTTGTGTGTGGACCTGAGAGTAGTTTGTCTTTCTCTGTCTTTGTATTTAGTATTCAGAGAATTCAGCCACGATATTACCTACCCATTGACTGTGCCAGATAGATTATAGAAAAAAGTAAGTTCTTTACTGTGTTACATGCTCTTGGGTTCTTGGTTGTTTGGGAGAAAAGTAATGTAATCCAAAATGTTGCTAATGGATTCTGGAGGCATTTCCTGTAAAACAGCCTGTATTTATATATATATATATATTTGACATATTAAATGTTTGTCAGTTGTGTATCTTGTTCTGGGAGACTTCCTGGCCACTTATTCACCAGATATATCCTTCCAACACACTGACACCATCCTGATTTGTGAAAAATACCAACGGTCCAGGCAGTGTATCTTTCACAGGGCACGTGCTGTAACTTCAAAGAACATTAGCGGAACAGATTTGCCTCTTACTATTTTTGGACATTGCTATCGTAAATTGGAAGTGCTAAAGTGTGTTCTCCATCGTGCACACTTGCAATGTGCTTGACACTGTCTGTAATGAAAGGCACAACTTTATCTTCCTTGCTCTGCCCACATGCTTATGCCATCATTTCCTTGATATTAATAGTTTACATGCAGTTAAATTCTTTGACACAAGTGCTTTGAAAGTGCCTAGTATATGCTGTAATATTTAGTGGTGATTTTTATCTTGCTTATTTAGTGCTTGAAACTGCATCAATGGAGAAGGGAAAGCCATTCTCCATTTGTAAACACAAAGTCTCCAGAGAATACTGTCCGGGGACATTGTGTTTACAGCCATCCAGATGGCGGTGAGTGTGAATTTTGCATTTTGATTGAGATGGTTAATATTGATGTGAAAACAACAAAAAGACCCCCATGTTTGCAGAAGATTGCCTACTGGCAATGAAGCAGGTACATCATTTATTCCATATAGGGGGAACATGTTGCTCTTAGAAAACCTAAATGAATATGATGGTGTCTGACTCTAAATCAAGTAGAATGTCTTCTGTGATGAATGGAAATTGAGGCTTGCCAGAAGTATAAATTGGTAGAACAGCCAGTAATGAAAAAGCAGTGAGCTGTTTCAAAGTTAAATAATTAACCAGCAAACACATGTACAATCAATACTGCAACCAAGTTATGTTAATGCTGAGGTCTAAGTACTTTCAAGAGTGTATGCTTGAAAATGATAGTCAAATACATGTGCAAAATAGTTTTATGACTCATTTATTTGGGCAATTACTACATTTTTGTAAATAAGAGCTAAATAAAAGAAGGAAAAAAGATAATTTTAAAAGAGCTTGATGTTAATTTTCTTCAATGAGTGATGCTGAAATGTAACAGCTGCATTGTATTCTACCCTCATTCTTTGTGCAGATTTCCTTTTATCACAACTGAATCATTTTTCTCTTCCTCTTTCTATTTTAGTTCATAAATTTACAGATTTTACCTTCCACTTTGTTGTGCTATGAAACTAAGAAGCCTGAAGTCTGTACTATCAAAATGAAACAATTTTAACTACTGGACTTTGTATGCTACTATTTTTGGTTTTCTGGACTTGTTTGTTTTGCAAGAATTTCTCAGAATTCAGTCATGAGCACAGGATCATTCAATGGTACTATTCATCACCTTCATTAATGACCAAAAATAAGAATATATTAATAAGCTTTTTTGGTGGCAGAAGGCTAAAGTATGTCAAGGAGGAAGACAGACAATCCTTGGGCACATGAGGACTAGGAACAGAGTTAGAGGGGACTCCATTGCATTGGAGGGCAGTTCCACCACAGGCCTTCATCACAGATTTTGCATTTACACTTTCTCTTCAGCTTCTAGACAATGTAAAAACCCTTTCCCTTCAGAGCTTGAACATGAATGAGAACATGCACCACCTCTACTATATTAGGATTCCTTTTTCTAATGGCAGTCCCCTAAATTCTGCCTCTGCCATCTAGGATGACCTCTGTAAGTCTCTAGGTCAAAATTGTGACTTCTGAACCAAGATGTTTGGCTTGTGGCCAAATCTGTTTGGGCTTTTCTCCTTCCACAGCCTCCAAGTTTCTAGGGAAGTCTGCATTCAGGGGGAGAAAATACTATGCACCTTATTTATTTACTTATCCAACATTTTCAGTGGGCCTGAGGTGCCAATACTCAATGATATGGACAGTTTTGTCAAGAAAGAGTCCTCCTTGAAGGCTGGATCAGTTGGCTTACTTGGTTTCTAGGTCCTATTCCAGTGTCACAAAGCCTATGCAATGTCAAAACCCTGATTAGCTGCTAATGGAGTGTGCTATGAATGGTTTGGCTTGGAAGGGACCTTAGAGATCATCTTGTTCCAACTCATCTGCCATGGACAGGGACACCTTCCACTAGACCAGGCTGCTCAGAGCTCCATCCAGCCTGGCCTTGAACACCTCCAGCTGTGGATCTACAGCTTCTCTGGGCAACGTTTCAGTGTCTCACCACCCTCACAGCAAAGAACTTCCTCCTAAAACCTAATCTGAATCTACCCTCTCAGTCTGAAGGCATTCCCTTTTGTCCTGTCACTACATGCCCTTGTAAAAGTCTCTCTCCATCTTTCTTCTGGGCAGTACCTGCAGGTACTGGAAGGCTGCAATGAAGTCACCTGAAGCCTTCTCTTTTCCAGGCTGGACAATCCCAATCCTCTCAGCCTTTCCTTGTAAGAGACATGGTCCATCTGTCTAATCATCTGCACTCGCTATAACAGGTCCATGTCTTTCCTGTGCTGAGATCCCAGAGCTGGACCCAGTATTCCAGGTGGGAATAATGATGGCTAACTTTCAGGGTACCTTTGGCCACTCCTTGCTGCTGTTCTCAGGTAGCAAGCATAGCTCTAGGAGGTGACACACTGCTCTGCTCTTGCTCACCAGTAGTGAAATTCTAACCAGAAATGTCAACCTGTGTTTCCTTTTTCCCCCCTCAGAATTGCATTTACTCGTTGTGTATTTTAGCTTTCCTTCCTGGCAAGCAGATCCAGAGGTTAGGGAATTTTTTCAATAATCTGGAACTTGACACATATCTAATCTTCCCTGTCCAAGAAAGATTGATGCAGCTTATCAAAAATTAGATTCTCCAGCTTTGAAGAAGACCATGTTAGAAATTATTAGAAGTTTATGGCATAAGAGTAAAACAAGAGCATAGCTTTTCTAATATAATAAAGCAAAGATGATTGTGATGAAGAGATAGTTTGCACTGGAAAAAATAGCCTTGAAAAACTGAGGCTGATAATAAGAAACATCTCCCAGAGTTATAGCATGAGGTTTTGAAACAGTCTTCTTGTGTGGCCAGTGGAGGCAAATAATATGATTTATTTGGAGATGAAGCTTGACAGTGTTATTAATCAGATGATATTGAGGTTTACATGTGATGGTAGGAGCTTGGATTTGGTGACTCTTGCTACTCCTTTCCAGTTCTTGCTCTTTATTCACCTTTTCCTAAAGTTGGGGAAGAGCTGGGCCTAATTTCAGCAGTCAGAGAATTCATGGGGAACTTCAGACTGCACAGGAACTCCCAGATGAACTCCACATGATGCTCTTGAAGGAACAATAACATTAGATAATGCTCTTATAGAAAAAACCCAGCTTCTCCTCACTCTATACAGTCTGCTTGAGAACTCGCTCCTCTCAGAATGTTCTCGATTTCAGTCTGCATTTATTTATTCTTATGATTATGCTGTCTTTTAGCTGAAGTAGAACTTCTTTCTCCTTGATTTTTTGAATCCCTTGATATACTTATAGAACAGTCATATTCCTTTTCAGCCTTTATCTCCAAGTCCTCATTATGCTCTGGAAAGAGACTTTCCACTGTCCTTTTCACACTAGTAGCCCCTCTGGATGTGACTGCAATCTCATTATGGACATACTGATAGAGCAACACTAACACTCATTTTACTTGCATTTTTCTATCAGGTCTTGAAAAATTAAAGTTGAAAAATGAGTTTACGGAGAGAATTGGCTTTCCTACCTCTATTCAACCTGTTTATTTTTAGCTGAATATTACTGAATATGGAAGCAGTCCAGTTTACATCCTGGTTTGATTTCCTGTTTACATGAGCCAGTCTGGTGTCACCACCGTATTTCTGGACCACTCTGCAAGCTTGTGTGCAGCCTTCCTTCCACCTCCGAGGAGAGCTGCCCTGCACAATAGAACTATTGTTGTGCTCTCTGATAATGAAATACGAATATTGTTGGACACAGTATATGCTGGGCTTATGTCACTTTGTTAAATGTGCACAGCAAACCTCTCCCTGAAATGCAGGGAGAAAACTCACCGTAGAGAGGAAAGTCAGAACTGTACCCGTATTTGTTTGAAGTTAATATAAAAACAGATCTGGTCATCTATAGGGTGGTTCCCTATTGTGTAGTTTTCATGGGCTTGAGGGGAAGGGCTGTCTTTAGTTTTTCTTTTTTTTTTTCCTTTCCCCTTTTCCCCCTCTTCCCATCTGGTTTTGTTTCCCAAACTGTAAAGCTCACTATTTCCCTTCAGAGACTATTAAAATCTGTTTTTTTAAAATCTACAAAATATTTGAGAACCCAAACTGGCCATTATGACCAGTAATGGTCATAACAGCAGGCGTTTCACAGGAGGGACTCTTAGGCAGCTCAGCTTCACCAGCATATCTAATGCATTCATAGCAGCAGTCTCTGTCCTTGTTATTATTATTTTAATAGGATTTTCAGAATAAAATGGAATAGTATGTACATCCAGAGAATGTTCATTCACCAGGTAAAAGAGCAGTGTTTAATCATTTTTGCTCAGATTTTGCCTAGCAAGTTTTAGTTTTATTTTCAGTAAAGATGCTTTTTAGAGAAGTGGAAATACTTCAATTTGTATTGATGAATATAAAACCAGAGACAAACATTAGTCTGAGGTTGGTTTAAGGATGATACAAATATTACTACACTACTGGATATGAACCTTGAAATAGAATTGGTAGCAAACAGATAAGTTCTTTTGTTCCTGAGGCTGATTCACAATAACTAAACGTGATAAATGAAGCGAAGCTCATTCAGTTTTTACACACCTTTTGGATTCATTGATGCAAGATTTTGTACTAAGATTTTTTATTATTTTTTTTTTGTAAGGGAAACTGCAAACTTAATCTTTATTCAATTACCTTTTGAATGAGTGCCTCCCATTAGAACATCCAGTTTCTTCCCTGGTGTCTTTTAATGATGGTTTTTTTCTGACACTCGCGGGCAGAGATTTGAGAGCACAGATACGTCCCATGCCCTGTGCACAGGCTTACCTTCTGCTGCTGGTATTTCCATTTCAGATGTGCCGTGGCTGTGCCTGGGGAATACTCTCAACGAAAGCTTTGTCACGAGGAGCCAAATGAGGTGGCCCCAGAGCAGCCCGCCGTGGGGCTGCAGCTGGCCAGCCCCGTGTCACGCCGTGTCAGACGGGGGTAGTCAGAGGGATGGAAATATTCCTGCTTCAGAAATCGCATGTCCGATTTTAATAAGGTCAAAAGACACAGATGGAAAATGGCTCCCGATTTTCCAGGTCCAATAGCGTGAAGCAGGTATCCTGCTGCATTAATAGTGACGTGTATAAATAGCCCTCATCGGGCCTCTCCGTGATTTACGATGAGGCTGTTGAAAAGCCTATCGAAAAGGGGACACAGCAATTTATTTGAAACCCATATGCTCTTTATTTTAATGCTGTTAAAAACTTGAATAAAATATTCATTGTATTTTGAAACCCCCTTTTTTTTTTTTTTTTTTTTTACATTTACAAAAATCAATCAAGAATCTTTAATTAAATTAAATTTTAAAAAAACAGCAGAAAAATTTTAAGTCTGGACAGTGTTTCACGGCTGTTTCCTTTTTAGAAGTGGTCATGGTGGAGGATGCTGTTGATGATCATAATGCACACACTTATTTTCGTTTCAGTTACATGTTAGCAATACCTAAAAAACCACTTTAAACCTCAATGCTGCTACAGTAAGTACAGCAGCAAGAACAAAGTTTCTTCTATGTATGGGAACTGTTTTTGTATGGGGGTGTGTGTGTATGTTACAGTTAGAGAGGAATCCAAATTATGCAGTGATCATGAAACTCAGTAGTTCTGATCTAAAATATTTATTAGCTGCATAAGAAATGTCACATTTAAAGGGTTTTAGTAATATGAAATCAATCACGGAAGATGGTAAGTAAATTAATAAAAACTAAGCAAGCCAGGTAAAATTAAACTGTAGTGGTTTTATTTTCAGTGGTAATTACAGGAGTCTGTCATTGCCTAACTGAGAGTAATAGAGGCAAATGTCAAGAAATCCAGCAGTCACATGGCACTTAATGAATATGAATGGAACATATTATACAGACACTGATCAGGTCTTTATGACTCATTTAAAATGAGATTAGTTTCAGGTTTAAATCAGAAATGCAATTTATTTGTTGCCTACAAAGGATACTGTGTATCTTCCTCAGATCTCCTGCCCACAATGGCTTTTGCTTTCAAAATTAGTATTTTGAGATCCATGAGAATTGCTGTCCGTTAGTTTGTTACTTAAAAGCGAAGTGGTCAAATTGTAACTGAGAATCAGCCAGAAAACTTGATGTTTTATTTTTATCCTCTTCGGAAACAAAAGTGACTAAATCCCGAAATGCTTTGAGGATAAGAGAATACAAAAAGCATGCGATGCTGATATTCCTGAATGTTTCACTTAACTACTTTCAACCGGCATGAAACATTTTGACAATTGTGGAAAGATACATTGCATTTCAGTTTGTCAGATCAAAGGCAAATGTTTCGCTTGGACTTAGTTTTTATGTGTACCCTTGAGCTGCTCAACAGCTTCCTGGCGTTTATGCTCCGCGCTGCAGTTCTTTCATGTGCTGAGTCCCAGCCCGGCTTGTGCTGTCTTCAATGGTAAAGGCATTTCTGCATCTGTAAGTGTAACAGTGCATTGTTTTTGTCGGAAAGCAGAAAAACATTGGCAAAATTGTTTCCTGTGGAAAATGTAACTTTTACAGAAACGGCATTTTCCATTGAAACACCACAGTTTTAGAAAGCTTCCAACTAAGTGCCCTTAAAATATGTGTCAGGAGTGTTGTTTTGAAATCTAGGAATGCTAACATCTATTTTTTTATCCTAAAAGATCTTGATTACAAAAATGTTTCAGACTGTCAGTATAAATAAAATTAATTGAGGTTTCATGTATAGGATATATTGATCATAATTCAATTATAATTGCAGTATTACATTATTAATTACACAACACTATAATGTGTTATGGTGCATTATAGTTATTTTGCAGTACTCCAAATGAAAGTGAAAATCTATGAGCCTACAGATTGTTGCAAAGGAGACAAGAAACTGGGACAGAGTGAGCTATCATTGCAACGTGGTCATGCCAAACTGCAATGAATGCACAAAGTCCTTTTGCTGAACACAGGAGGAATCAAAACTCAAAGCTGTAGGGTTCTTTCAGCCTTCCCTCCCACCCCAGTTCTTTGATTTCTTTCTGAAACACAGTTTTGGGTAGATATGCACTGGGTTTTGAACACAGCTCCAAAGCCACAGAGGCACTGAGGTCAAACAGCTTTGAGGTGAGCCTGTGCTCCATTTCAGTCTTGAAGGAAACCTCTGAGGGTTGGTAAACTCAGATGTTTGGTACTCCAACCCATTGACTGGGCAGGCCCATGGTATGCATGCTGGGAAACACATTGACCAGTTTACACACGTTTACCTTGTGGGAACATGAGAAGCCACCTTTGAACAGAAAAAAAATGGTCTTCCTTCCCTGCAGCAGCTGGAACAGTGCACGGCAAGGCAAAATGAGATTATAGCAGAGAAGCTACTTGCTTTTCTTCAAGGACCATACTTGTATGGATTGTTAAGACACAACCACAATTTTCTTCTACAAATTTGGGTTGCAGCTTCCTGTTCTGTCTATAGGGTGAGTAATTCACCCTGTGTCTCTGTTTTTCCGCCTCTGTCCTACTGCTACACAAATATGCACTCATGCACACATGCTAGATTGGTCAGATGTCTGGGTTTAACCCAGACAGCTTGAGCCTCAGATCAAAAGTCTTGGTTAAAGTGCTATTTTTGCTACTGAAGGTTCTGGGTGTCTCTGCTCATAGCACAGAGATGAGATGGCCTCATGCAGCTTTTGCAGGGCTGCAGGGGATAAAACTGGTGCTATCGGGTTTGTGCTCAGGACTGTCTGGCAGCTCTCACAAGTACATGAATGTGCAAACAATGCCAGGCACAGTTCTCCACCCCACTATTTCTAATTTCTTTGTTTCATACCTGCCTTTGTTTTGGCTACTGACACGTGCCTGGTTTGGGGACTTTTTTTTCTTCTGAGACTGTATAACCTTCTTATCAGTTAACCCAAATGAAAGGTCACTGCTACACTTGCTAGTGTACAACAGCTTATTGCAATGCAGTGACAGATTATGAACGAGGCCAGACTGATGACTGGGTCCTTTCCAAGTCTGGCAATAGTGACATCAGATTAAAATTCAGTAAATCATAATCTTTCCTTTTCTCCTCTGTAACTCGTGTGTGTGAATAAATGAAGAAAACCATGCAAGATTCAAGACTTAGTCCCAAGTATCACTTTTCTAAAGTTACCTGCCATCTGGCACTGGGAGCAGGTTTGCCAGGACAACTACTGAGCAAACAGCAACCTTCCTGAAGCAAAGTGGCATGGAAAGACTATCTGACAATCCAGGCCCCAGCTGTCCTTGGTGATCTCTCCCTTCCTCTCTCTCCCGCATTTCCCTTTAATGATGCTTTTCAGAATTGTAGAAAAGGAGGCTTGGAGCATGAAAAGGCAAGAGGGATTAAAGCAAGAAAAGCAGGCATGTTTGTGGCTCTTCAGGGCCAATTGATTAGCTTATTATGGAGGCTGGTACAAAGGACATGGAGAGGAGACTTAGCTTTGACAGCTGACGTGCTTGTGTAGGGTGCTCAGGCTTCAACAAAACTCAGCACAGAAGAACTGATACCCTTTCCCAGATCCTTGATGCGCCCTTATGTCTGCTGTACGTGGGGCTGTGTGAATATCAACTGCTAAAAAACCCAACCCTTTCATAACATGCTGAAGTCAGTCTGCAGCAAGTCATGTGAAAATGCTAAGCCTCTCAATTTTCCAACCTGCACCTCTGCCAGAGATGAGTGTGTCTGTAGCAGGTGCAGGAGAAGGAGATGTGTGTCCGTGCACCTGCAGCTACAGCTCGGGGGCACAGCTCAAGGTTTGCCTCCACTCGGAAGATGGTGAATTGCTGGGCACTGAATTGGGCCAAGGGTGTGGAAACAACTTTGGCCGCCATCTAAACCAGTAACGTCTTACACCAACACAGGAAGACAAAGCTTTTTGAAGGTTTCTTTTGGTAACAAAGCCAACTTAATTGAATGATCTGAGAAGAAAACACACTTATTGTCTGCGGGCTTGTATTGCAGCTGACTCGGTTCCCTGAGCTGGTTTGATGTGCTGTTCAACAAGGGGTCTTGTTTGTACTGTCCAACAAGGGGCTGTGTTGGTGTGACTGCAAGTGCAACACGCTCCAGTGGGTGGGAATGAGCATCGGGAATGGGTGATCTGGGAGGAGGGTCTTAACTGGGTTGTGCTTCTCAGCATGGACCTTTATCTCTTTGTCTCTGTGACAGTTTTACTGCATCAACTGCACCACTCAAGGCTGTGCAGTTCTTCACCAGTAAAACTATATTTTAAAAGACTTCACTTTCAGTATATTTAGTAAGCTATAGGGCTATATATAAATATATATACACACACACCTCTGAAATTGCTTTGCTGAAGCAGAAGTTACAAATGCCACCAGGACACCAGACAAGAAGATGTTTAACTTTTCCGCGTGAGATAAACCATGAAATAGCACATTGCCAAATCCTCCAGCAGCACGCAAGGGAGAAGTTTTAAATCATGTTCTGTCAGGAAGGCCCACGGTGCCTGACCCGATGCCGAGGGGTGTGGGACCCTCTCCCCATTCCCTGAACCGGGAACAGACACCGGCCAGAGGCACTTCAGTGATGCACCTTTGCCTGTGGACTTCTTTATTAATATATAAATTATATATTATGTATTATGTATATTAATATATTATATATGTATTATTATTATTATTATTATACACATATACTCATATATATACACTTAATAAA
>VXBX01002945.1:525433-612184 GCA_013400415.1 Scytalopus superciliaris
CAGCCCCTCTCGCAGGGTTGTCTTCTCTAATGTCAGCTGGGGATAATCGGGCACTCCTTCCCTCCTTTCCCCTTTATCTGCCCCTCTCGCTGCCTGCTTGAGGTTTCTCTTCTTTCCGAGGAGATGTGTTCAATGTACTGGTAGTCCTTGGAGGAATATTCATCTTCCCTTCCCGAACATCTCCCTTCGCTCCCATCCCCCATCGCAGCCCTGCCTGTATCCCTCGTCCTTTCTTCCTTCCAGATCAGTTCACCGGCAGCCTTTGGTTAACGTGTGTGCTCGGGGGAAAATTCTATTGGAGAATTAGTGCTTTTCCTGGTTTATTTTAGCTGTTTAACCGGGCTGTTGGAATATCTCGGAAGATCCGTCTCTTGAATAGGTGGTGTGAGCTGCCAGCAATAATTTCGATTGGGCAGATGTCACCGGCACTTTTCAATACCGTTTAAATACTCAACATCAGAACGCAGTTTGACCCAGAGAAGAGGTGAAAGAGAGCGGGGCAGTGCCCGCCGCACACGTGTGTGTGTCTTTGTAGCCCGTTTCATTATTTGGCGCTCGCCGGGATTAAAACCACATCGTTAGCAATTTAAGCTGTCAGCCCGTGCTAGTGGTCCGGGAACAAAACAAAACAAACAAACAAAAAAAAAATAAGTCTCCATGTAAGCGTCGCATCGGGGATTGTGTGAAATGTGGGGAGGAGGCCGCGGATGTTGCGCAAGGCGGAGGGGCGTTGGGAGCGCTGGCAGGTCCAGGGGTGGAAGAGGAAGTGGAGTGGACTTTGGGAAGTAGCGAGTTCATCCAGGGTGGGGAGGGAGCCCGTGGGAAATCGGCCACGCTCTTTGGGCAGGATTTTGCAAATACTGAAAGTATGCTGCTGAAACATCTGAGCGTGTGGGAAAGGAAGAGAGAAATATGTGCAATGAAGGACGGGGTTGGAGCGACTGGACCCTTCTAAATCTCCACACGAGAGCTCAGGGGTTGCATACTTTGACAGAAGCATTTTATTAAGTAATAGTTTCAGTAATATAATTGCTATTTAACACAAATTAACATCTTGTCTTGTACCGATGAGTCTGTCTGGTTCATGTAAATTACGTGTACTTGCAGAAAGGGTGGCCTAGACTAGTGCAAAATATGGGAAGTTTTTAATAACCTTTATGTTTATTACTTTGTACTAGATCTTCTAAGCCACTTCTACCATTTAATATCTGATAAATATCCTAATGTTTTAGCATTTTTATAGTCAAATGCTATACAATAACATCTTTTTGTTATTCTTTCTTTGAAGTAGTGGCACCTCTGCATGGAAAAATAGCTTTTGTTTCAATTTCTCTATTTGACAACATGTTATTTCTGCAGCTTTTAACTGTATAGGCAGTGAGTTTTCCCATTGCTTTCCTGGAGCAGCAAGGAAAGAGGGTGCTGCTAAATGCAGGAAAATAAGAACTAATGGGCAAGGCATTTCGGGAGAAAGATGTATTATCTGAAGCAGCGTTAAATGTCTTTGAGAGAATTGTGTTCAAAATTTCTTTTGTCCTCTTAACACTTTGTACTTCAACCTTTCATGTTTGATTTTTTTTGTATCATAAATTAAAGGAAAACCAGGAAACTAAGATGCTGATCTTCAGTCTTAATATTCACCTTTATGTAGTAAAGCAGACATAGATTAGTGTAGTGATAAGGGTCATAATTTTGGGCTTTTTTTTCCACCATGAGCGTATTGGGGTATTTTGTTTTTTGGGGGATACGTGTTTTGAGGTGTGTATGGTTGTCTTAACAGAACCATGCTTAGGTGCTCTTTGAAATGATTGAAAAGGGAGAATAAAAGAGCTGAAGGAGGGGTATAAGTTTCACTATTATGTTTTCTTTAAAGAATTAGTAGATTTTTTTTGAGGGTGGGAAGGGAGGAAGTTCTATTTTCTCATTTAGGTGCAGGATGTACTGTCGCTGCTAAGCGGTGGCAAGTTTATGGAATAGGAATTGCTGCTACTCATTGCTCCATTTCCAAGTCAAAACCGAATCTGAAATATGAATGGAATAGTGGGTGAACACAAATGAAAACGATTCTTTATTTTTATGTCTTTATTGCTTCTGAATGTATTGAGGAATAGTTTAGAGAGTTGTGCACAGGCCTGGGTGAATGAACTGAAAGTACTTGATGGGTGCCAGGGAGTGCAGGAGGAGAGGGTAGAGAAGCTACAGGTGTGTGCAGGTAGGGTGATAAGCTGGCAGATTGCTACTGAAAGTCCAGAGTGTAGATGACTAAGACTGCTATTTAATAATGCCACTGACATACCTGGAAACAACTTCCTCTTGGAAGGTGGGGAGTTGATTATTACCCACTCCACCACTGCCCACTCCCCACTCCGGTTACGAGAGAAATTCAATAATCTGGACGCCAACAGTGAGTTTGCTACTAGAAATCAAATTTATTTAATTAGTTTGCACTAGGAAGTAAACAGGACTTATTAGTAGATCACTTCAGTACTTTGGGTGTGCACAGTTGGGATTAAATGAGGTGGATAGTTTGAAAACAGGACAGGCATGTCTGTGTGCTTTACCAGTAATTATGGATATGTGGATATGGGGACAAGGGGGCTTTTTCCTAAAATAATGTAGAACACGATTTTGCTACTATGCTTGCAGTAAATCCAGGTATTCTTTCCTTGGCTTCTGCTGACATTGCTGTTTGGGCAGAAGGAAATAAGTATAGATTGCTTCCTCTTGGTGTTTCATGCTGCATGAATACAGCCAGCATGGTCTAGGGTCTGACTTTCTGTAATAAACACATGTCTTACATCAAACAAGGGCTGGAAGTCAAAGTTCCCTATGGAGGCAAAGAGAACAGCTTTTCTAGATTCTGGAGTTTAGAAAGACCTCAATAAATATTATTTACTCATTATTTTTTTAATTTATCCACAATTAACACAATTTTGTTTTCTTATACAATAAGCTTGACAAAAGCATTCTGATAATTTCACATCTGTTGTTTGATGTAGATTGCCATTGTAACAGGAGAACCGAAATATGAAAGGTGTAAGGCTTTACCTTCAAAAATCAGATGTTATATTTCAATTGTTTTATGGTACAGGACACTCTTGCTTCATCTTTTGGGTTATTTATCTGGCTAATCTGTTTTCATGCAACATAGTGAAGTCTGAAAGTGTTTGGGGTTTTGTGACGCGTGATGTGTATGGGACCCTCAGCTGCTGTTTGGAGGTAGTGGTGTCAAAATGATCTTGTCTTAGATCATCAGTAAATAGTGGGTTTGGTTTTTTTTGTTTTGTTTTGAGAACTTTGCAAAGAGTTACTGGTTGCCTACCTGACCGATTTCTTTCATTCAAGAGGACACAAGTAACTAGCTCAACTGATTATTGTGTATCTCTGTTCTGTTCAATGTGTCTAAGCTGAAACTCTTGGGTTTGGAGATAGTAAAGAAGGCAATGGGATGTTTTCTAAAGTATGAAGGAGAGTTTGAATGGGTCATTGATTTGAAACAGGTGAAAAAGTAATTTCTATGCTTTTTACCCATTTTATTTCTGAGATTTTTAAAGTACTTCTGACTTATTGTTTTGTGAAAATCCTGTTTAAAAAATGGAATGTGCTTGACTTCTAAGGATAAAATGTAGCAATCATAAGCAGTGCTACAACAGATGTTATAAAACTTGCTCTCTGTGTTTTGTTGTAATTCTAGGTTTTTGGTTGTTGGGTTTTTTTCAGGAAAAGGCATGATTTCTGAAATGCCTAAAGGCTACTAAAAATGAATGAACAATCTACACTATTCTAAATTGCTGATTAAAACTACTAAGGTACAGAGTGAAAGTTCACATAGTAATGCCAGCAAGGACACAGACTTTGTTCTGGTTCTGAAACTGCATTAAGGATACCAGGAGTACTATATTCAACTGCAGCACTTCAGAAATGCCCTTCTTAAAAGCTTGTCTGTGTATTAATGTGCATTTGATTAAGCCTTTCTGATTCAACTACTGTTAGTGCACCTCTGTGTATCCATGAAGGTATCTTTCAAACTTATAAGGCAAGCATGCAATTTGGAAACTTAGTAAAAAAAGATAAGGATTTTATATCTCTGCATTATTATTTTTTTAAGTTTAAGATCGCACTGTATAGAATTTTTGGAAGTGATGTTTTCTAGTATTTATTTAATGAATTTCATGCTTTTAGCATTTAGTTAGAAACACTAATGCTTTGCCATATATGTTATAAAACACATGCTGTCTTTTCAAGAGAAATAATTTGTACTTGTTAAGGTTAAAGTAGGAGAAATGCTTTGGTAGAATCAACTAGGTGGCAAACTTGAAACCTCAAAACCAAGATTTAATTGGTGTAAGCACAGGTTTGCCTGGAGTTCTTGTAAACTGGGTGCTTTTGAACAAACACCAACAGTTTGGGGCACTTATTTTCCCTTAAGTGTGATAGAAAGAGTAATTGCCTTGGAGAAGATGGTTTGTAAGTGTAACGTACAGTTGATCAGTTATAAGAAGCTCTGCCCTTAGTGGTGTGTTAACAGGTCATAGACAACTGTCACTTCAGATAGGCCTTGTGCCTTTTCATCACTTCAGGGTTAAGAGACGGATCTGTTGCTACTCACCTTTCGTATTATGCTTGAGTGTTAATGCGTTTTTAAGGTTTTGTTCCCATTAACTGTGTTTCAGCTAGATGATGCTGTATGTGGAGTGCGTGCACCAACACATTACATCACTGTGTGTGGTCATAGTCAGCCAGGCCATTCATAAAGCTTCTTTTACACGGACTAAATCTGGTTGGAGCAATGTAACTGAATAGTCATTTCAGTAAACCCGAACCTCAGAGGCTTCTGGAATTTTGTGAATTAATATTAATTAAATATTAGACAAAAATACAGCTTTACATGAACAACCATTCAGCTTAAATGCTCAGCATTTTTGTCCCCTTCTGAGAAAATGAGTGCAGTTTCTGTTGTTTCAAAGATGCCACTCTCAGTTTTCATAGAGGCAGCTGAATACAGCCACAAAGCTGCTGTAGTGACCCTGGGGTATAAGAACTCGCAAACTCTGCCTGAAATTGCATTTTTTTCAGGTACATGAAACTAAACCAAGTCAGTTGGGCAATGCTCTGGGTTGTGTCAAATAGCTGGTGTGTTAATAAGTCCTGTTTGCTCAGTTTCCAAAGACAGCAGTGTGTAATTCTGCCATTCTTATGGAGTAAAGGGTTGTGTACAGATTTTGTGGAATGTTATAGAATCGTTCAGGAGGAGCAAATGGTAGTCTTGACCTTGCACCTCATGGCACACTACATGCACTCCAAATAATTTAAATAGTACTTTGTTTTTAGTCTTATCTCAACCCTACAGTGCCTTTTGCTGTATTTAGTTACACATACACATATATAGATAAATAGATACATATCAATAGACATCTCTGTGTGTATATGTCTCATGTAATCATAATTCATCAACCCCAGATCATAATCTATAGATCTGTAGCTCTGTGTACATACTTAGATATTTGTGCATGTATGGTTTTATGTCTGTGTACTACTCTGCATGTGTGTGTGACTGATGCTGTAGAACAAATGGCTTGTTTTGGAGTGTACATAGTTTACTTGAAAACTGCAGAAGATTGAGGGTATTTCCTTGATGCTGCTATAGCTGAATAGAAGTTAGCAGCAAGCAGAGGAAGGTTAAGCAGATATTCAGCTCATCTGATGTATATACATTTGTTAATCTTAAGCACAACAAGAGTCTGATGTTTTAATATTACTCTTAAAGCCATTGATTTGTAATAAACAGATTCTGTGTGATTTTCTTCACAGTTAATCTTCAAGATTCGTGGGTTTTGCCCTGTGTACTGCTGCAGTTCTACTGTAATATGCTTAGTACGTAGGACATTTGGCACAGGGAAAAGAGTAATACATTTGTAAGTGTTGGGAAAAGGTGGAGCTATAGGAGTACCTTGGGGATGCATTTGTAGAACTGAATTCAGAACATAGATGTTTGGTTTTTTTCTTGGTCTTATAAAACAACCTTCAGTGGTAAAGGTGAGCTACGGAACTGAGTAAAGCACAAGATAATTGGGCAGAGCAGGACCTTTTTGTGCTGTTGGGAAGTGCAGTGTTTGCATCCTGGTGTTTTCCTCGGGCTGTTGTACTTCACAATTGCTACAGTTATGCCAGCACAGACTGGGCTAACTCAGCTATGTGTGTTTGCCCTCAGTGAAGCATGGACATGCATTTCTATTTCTGTTAACTAGCACGTGAGTGTTGCAGAGAGATTAAGCTCTTTGTTTTCCTGCTTCATCTGACAAAAAAGCTTGCTAATATAAACTTAACTCATGAATTGTTTGTTCAAATTTGAGCAGTCAGAATGTGTCTATGGAAGGAGAGCACAGTGGTACAGCTGTGGAGTTTTTGAGCTCTGGAGAGTGTCTGTGTTGTTGGAGCTCTGTCTGGAGTCCCTCTACATCTTGAAGAAACCAGTTTGTGTTCAGACCCAACAATGCTGAGACAATACCAGTGCAAAGCCAGTAGCTTTACTAGGGAAGCTGAGAGTGCAGCAAGGTAAGGAAGGAGCTGTAAGAGCAGAAGAGTCAAGTCTGTCAAGGCTTTAGGACTGTCATTCTGGGTCGGATAGTGTTGTTTTAAAGTATCTCTGACTCCTGGTGTCAGGATGTTTCAGTCACTGTGAGGTTTGCTTAGGAAAGTTACTGCTTCTGTCCCTGAGGGCCATGTTCTAGCTACCCTTTTGTCATCAGCTTTAGAATGAAAAAATTCTTACACAGCTAAAAAGATCAAGCAGAGAAATATGTTTCCCAAAAGATACCAGATAAATAGAGGTATAAATGGATGACCTAGTTTAGTTGACCTAATTTTTCCTCCTATCTGTCCTCCTACAAGCCAATACTTTTAATTTCTTTAAAAGGTAATTTTATTGGTGCTAATTTATGGGAAGACTTAAAGGCAATATTGCCCTAATGGAAGTGTCTTGTGAAAGAAAAGCTTAGAAGAATTGAATTATCAGCTGTAAAAAATAGCAAGGTGATGTGGGCAGTTACTCCAGGGAGGGAAAATATGTAGCTATTATGAGAGGACTGAATCTATGAACATTGCTGCCTCATGGGCTACACATGTCATTAGGAACAAAAGCAAATAAAGAAACATGTTTCATTCATTCATTCAGATTTCTAGAAGGAAGCATCAATAATTTTGAAGGAAATCCTAGTGTAATGCTTCTGACAGTTAATTTTTTTACATTAGTTTTACTTCTGAATTCCCTTAGTCCTGCAAAAAGAATTGCCTGGTGTTAGGAATGTGTCAAAGGCTGCTACATTAGTAGACAGAAGGTTTTAAGTGCCGTATGGATTGGTTGGCTTGTTCAGTTTTTAATTTGCTGTGGTTTGGAGATATCCTAACACAGTTGTTAAGTGTTCATAAGGGTATCCATATAGCTTAGGTTCCTTTCTTTTTGGCAGAAGGGCTACACCTTTCATTTTTTTCATGTTGAGGAGCAGGCCTTGATCTTCCTAAATGTTACTGAAGTGTATTAGTTTTAACTGTATGATCTTAGCTATGATTTTTGGTGCATACAGTCATGGGTTGGAAAGCATCAGTCTCTGAGAGGAAGTTAACTTAGTTAAAACCATATTGCTTTAAAGAATGTAGGTACCGCTTTAATCTCATTTATTTATGGCACTGAACTTGTCATTTTCAAACAAACTTTTTAACATTAACTGCCTTCTTATGTAGTCTTGTAAGGTGTAGCTGGGTTGGTTTGTTTTTCTAAGGTTGGAGTACAGTGGTGTCCTCTTGAAAAATTTTGCATCTTGCTGCATTTGCCTGTCCCGCTGTCTTGTCATTTTTGCTGCCTCATGTGGGTGACATCTGCTTTTTGTTTTTCTTCTGAAAACACACAGATGTTTTGTACTCCTTGTGATCACAGGAAGAACAGCTTCTCTGTGGATCAGTGAGATTGAGAGAGGTTTTTCCTTGGGTTCTGAAGAGGTGGATGACTGTCTTTCAGCTATGTAACCGGGCTACAGTGAGAACAAGGAGCCAAGACTTGTTCTTCTGGACAGCTAATAAAGAACAGTCAAAGGGAGGCTGAAAAGGATGTGGTACATGAGTGGTGCTGTCTTATGTTCCTGCTTTTATTGAGGTTGGGCAGTCAGCACTCTGTTAGTATTGCTGTCATTGCTATCTTTCATATTTGCTATAGGGTCAATATCATGGATGACAAACCCATTTCCTGTGCTGAGCTAGACCAGTTCATGCAGTTTTTGCCTGGACTTATAAGCATGATTGCCAGCTACTTGTCACATTTGAGAGTTTCAAGGGCCTGCTGTTCCAGAATTTTCATATTGTTTTCCATTGCTGATTATATTTTTAAAACGCATCTTGTTCCTTTATGTTAGTATGGCATTATTTTTATTTCTGTGATAGTTCTTGGAGGACACAGCTATCTTTGAACAACTGGGTTCTGAACTGAAAGGATGTTTCTTGGGTTTCCTGTCAAAGTGTTCAGAGGACTTGCCAGTGTAGATTATGCATCATGTTTAAATGACTGATTGCTGTGGGAACTGAGCTGCTCTTGTGAAGCCTGAATAGTGTTCCACTCTGTCCTAAATGTTTCACTTCTTATTTCACTGTGTTTGACTCTGTAGTGCATAACCTTGTGATGGAACAGTGTCTTTTTTTCCTCAAGGCACTTGGCGTTCTGGTAGCGTGTGTGGTACCTGGGTATGGCTTCCTACTGAGACAAATTTTCTTATTGGATGAATTTTCCAGTATTTGCATGGTCTCACTGCATGAAACTGAGAGATCAATTAACATTGAAAGCAGAACAGACAAAGAAAAACAAGTGAGGAAAACAAGTGATAGGAACAGTGCAGTGCACTTAGACTGTGGATAGGCTGGATTTGTAAGTTGGTGACTGGCTATTCTGTGAGTGAGTAAAAGTAATCATGGAGATGTCTCACTGGAAAATGTATCATGTCCTGCATATTTTTTTGCAGTGCATAGGTTTGTTTTTTTTTTTTTAAACTTTTTACATATGTAGAAAAAGAGTCTTAATTCTTGCTTTGTTTTCTACTTGAATCTTTACCTTCATGCATGGGAAGCAGGGTTCCAACTGGAAGCTATGCTTTTGTTTTTAGTTACTCCCTCCTGTATATTCTGATAATTTTAGCAAATAGGTAATTGTTAATTGAAATGAATACAGTTGTCCAGTAGGAGTACTCAAGGGAAACATTTAGCTCAAAATAAAGCTGGAAAATGAAACAGTGTTCTGGAGGGAAGGGCATATGTAGGTTAGCTGAACTGCTTCAAGAAACTGAGAATTCCTGCAGAGATGAATTAATTATAAATTGCCTATAGGGCAGCACCCCTATTGCACAAACTGCTGAAGGAAGGAAATAATCTCTTAGATATTGTGTGTGTCCCCAGATAGCTCTAAGTATTTGACAGTTTCTTCCAAGACTTCAATTTTTACTAGTTTAGGTGGTTATACAAAGCTGTGTGAATTTTTATTATGACCAAATTATAATGTAAAATTAATTTTAACTCATTTTCTTTGAGGTTGCATAAACAAAACTGTGATGTTAAGCACATACAGGCAATTATATGTAAATGAAGAAAAAAAATGACTGCTTTTAGACAGGTAGAAGGGACTTGGGAAGTATAACAGGCACTCACTGGGATTAATTTTAGCCAAGAAATGTGGTGCTTTATAGATGCTTTATTTTTCTGTTGTTTCTACTCCAGGAAGACTTGGCCAAAAGGGAGGAATGTACCTTGTTTCCTTTAACACAAAGAGTTTTGCCCTTAAAGCTGTGGGCACAAGTCTCCTTTTCAAACCGAATGCTCTGAAATAGGTTGTCATTAAAGCTGCATGTTAAGCCGTATCACAACCTTTTGTATTTTCCTTATAAATGGAAGAACTTTTCCAGAGGCTATTCTGCAGAACCACTGTGGGAATTGCCCTGGTATTCTGTACCACTAAACTGATTCTTCAACTAGTGCCACATATTCTCTTAATATTTTGATTAAGGTGATGAAATTTGAGCTTTCGTTTCTTTTCCCTTTTGTTTCGGTGAAAATGCAGCCTGCGAGTTGTCTGAGATGTCAGCTTCCTATTTTTGTTGTTCTGAAAAGAGCAGGTGAAACTGTGGCAGGGAGAAGTTTAGTTGTATTTCTCACAAATTGCAAGAATCTACAGCCTGTTAATAAATTATTTAAATCAAGAGACCAATAACACCGAAAAAATGTGCATATCCCGAAGTCAGCAAGCTGTTACCATAAATTAATGTGATTTCCTAAAGGGAAAGAATATTTGCTTCTAAAATGCCAGCTAATGCCGTGACTAATTCTGACATGGAACAGCCTGAATGAGAACTTGCATTTGGTACCTTATACATGATTAAACACTGTAGTATTTCTGAGGCAAAGCTATAGCAATGTATCTTTCTGGCGCAGCGATTTAAAAAGCCATCAGCACTGTTTAAGTTGGTGATTGTGTGAAAATGAAGCCAGCATCCTGTTCCTCCAGTCTTACAGCATACATAATGGGCTTCCCTTCCTGTATTCATAGAAAAATATGCCCTGTCTGGTACAGTAAGGCAGCAAGATCATCCCATGCAGAAAGTATGTGGATATGAAAACTTGAATGATGATGGTTTTAGCTCTCGTGGATGAAGGTAACTTCCAGATATATCAACTGTGTATGAGGCCAGGATGTATTTAGAAGTGAGAAAAGCAGCAATGAAGTAAAAAGGGAATCCAGTGAAGGGGTACAATTAGGTATTGAACTGATGTATTTCTAGAGACAGAACCTTTCACCTGAAACCAAACATGGTTTTAGGTAAAGGATCTTGTGAGGCATGGTAGTGAGGCAGTGGAACTGGCTTCAGTAAGTAAATGCAATAATTAGTTTCTTCTATTGTTGCATTTTGCTTTAGATTTTTATGGGGTTATTGTATTACTTGCCACTTTAAGACCTCCAGAACTTGATCCTGTTTCCCAACTGATCAGGAGTTTCCCAAATTGTGCACTGATGGTGTAGATGTTCAGGTGTTCCACACAAACTGTTCCAGGACAAGTGGTAACACAGCAGACAGTATTTACTTACAAGATTTGTGTGGGTTTTTTCCCCTCCTTTCCCTGTTAACAGATTCTTGTTAGTGTGGTATTGGAATTTGGCATTTATTGGTAACAACTGAGAAGGTGAAAAGTTCTTCCTGTAGGAATGTGGCTGTATTGGGTTTGAGTGGCCAGGTTTTGGTACCAGATGGGGGGGCTACAGAGATGGCTTTTGTGAGAAGCTGCCAGAAGCTTCCCCCACATTCAGCAGAGCCAAGGGCAGCTGGCTTCAAGCTGGTAGCACTGCTGGCCAAGGCCAAGCCCATCAGTGACAGTGGCAGCACCTCTGGGATAGCATAGTTAAGATGGGAAAACAAAGAAGTTACTGCACAAATGTAATTATGCTCAGAGAAAAGAGGAATGACAATATGTGAGAGAAACAGCCCTGTAAACACCCAGGTGAGTGAAGGAGGAGGGGCAGGAGGTGCTCCAGGACCTGGGGAAGAGATTACCCTGCAGCCCATGGTGAGGCAGCTGTGCCCCTGCAGCCCTGGAGGGCTATGGGAGTGCAGAGATCCACCTGCAGCCCCATGAGAACCCCCTTGCAGAGCAGGTGGGTGCTCCAGAAAAGGCTGTGACCCTGTGGGAAGCTCACCCTGGAACAGGGATGAGCCTGTGCTGGAGCAGATTTGCTGGCAGGACTTGTGACCCTGTGGGGGACTCACGCTGGGTCAGTCTCTTCCTGAAGGACTACACCCTATGGAAAGGGATCCACATTGGAGCAGTTCATGAAGAGTTGTAGTGCTTGGGAAGGACTCACGCTGGAAGTTCATGGAGGACTCTCCTGAGGGAGGGACCCCCATGCTGGAGCAGAGGAAGGATTCCTCTCCCTGAACAGGGGCAGAAAAAACATGTGATGAACTGACTGTCACCTCCATTCTCCATCTCCTTGCACTGCTGGGGGGAGAAGAGCCTGGGAAGGAGGGAGGGGTAGGAGAATGGTGGGATTTTTTTAAGATTTTTTTATTTTTTTACTTCTCGTTATCCTGCTCTGATTTTGATTGTTAATAAATTCAATTAATACTCCCAAGACAAGGCTGTTTTGCCTGTCATGGCCGTCAGTGAGTGATCTCTCCAAGTCCTTATCTCAGCTCATGAGCCTTTCATTATATTTTTCTCTCCCCTGTGCAATTGGGGAGCACAGAATGGCTTTAGTGGGCACCTGACATCCAGCCAGGGCCACCCCACCACAGTAACTTACCAACTTCGTATGCTTGAACTGAAGATTTGCTTGGATGACAGTCATAACCTTCCTATAGTTGGTAGGGTCAATTGATATATGATTGTCATGTTGTGTGGAAAGTTAAGTACATAAAATCTTTTAATTTGTAAGCTGGGTTTGAGAAAACCTCCAGAAGAAAGCTGGAGATCTCTGCTTATGCAAGGTGTGTTGTGAATTTTAAGGGTATCTCAAAGGCCCTTCCTCAAAGAGGAAGGATTTTTGCAGAAGAAAAGAAGAAATGCTTGCTCATGTGAACTTCCTTTTGTATTCATACTCCTGGCTTTGATTTGTCTTTGGCTTGTTGGATCTAGCTTCTGGACATTGTATAAACAAAGATATCCTTCAGGAATTCTGCATTTATGTCATCTAGAAGTTGAATCATCTTACAAAGTGTGTAGTTTTCCACTGGGCATAATACTTCTGTCAGATCTTATGCAAATTGCGACATGTATTTTTGATTTGTATCAACTCTGATCAGTCTTGAATGTTTTGTTTTCATTTTGCTTCTCTCTTGATGTTGTGGTTGGATTTTACTGATTTTTTTTTTTTCCTTTCTGCCCTCACCTTTATTCCTGTGCTTATCCTACCTTATTCCTACCTTACCCCTGTGCTGCTAAAATGGTTTCCATGTTTTTTTAAACCTTTGGCTTTTACTGTTTTTGGAAGACAGAAGCCATTGCATGATGATTGGAAAACCATGTGAATAAATTTCATATCTTTCTTCAACTTTGTATTTGCCTCGCCTTTAGACTAGAAGCTCCTCAGAACAAGCATTAGTTTTATATGGGTAAATGATTGCCTTTAGTGTAGTTTGGTGCTCTTTTAAACTATGTGAGCACTGAGCAATCCATTGCTGGGTTATTAAGAAGGTGTGGAGTTTTTTGCCTTTTTTCTTAATTCAGTGATAAAAGTAGAAATGACTGGTCTATTTGGGTTTGGTTTTAAAATAAGAACAAAGTAGCTTAGCCACACATTTTATTATCTTTTTTATCCTCTTAAAGAGAAAGCTAATTTTACAAACGTTGCCTAACTCTAATAATCACTGTTTTTTAATGACAATGGGCAGTGAAGCAAAAAGCAGGACAGTGAGGTTTAACCAGGCTGGCTTAAATGGCCTTTGTAAGAATCTTTGTGCAGAGAGATCCTTACGAATTTTCCTGTTACGATTTGTTCTTTTCACCAGGATCAATATTCCAGGGTTTGTACTGGACCGGGTAGTACTGCTCATGGATCCCTCTCATCAGAAGAGGAACTGTAGTGTTGTGGTGTTGTCTAAGCTTGATTGTTAAAGAGATTCATGGAAACCAAAGCCTAATTTGAGTATTTAGAAATAAATGCTGGGTCCTGGTAGCTGCAAGGAATGCAGCCAGTATTCAGAGGGAATAGCAGCAGGGCCATGATGCAATCTTGCAGTAAGTAGTGTACTTGAGTGGGCTCACATGCTGTACTATTCACCATAATGCATCTATAAGAAGCACTTGCATCCTGATAAGACCTTGTGATACTTCACTGCTCCTGTGAATTAATTCATTTTGGCTGTAGAGTATGTGTTTCTGTATTTTGCATTTTAAAGCCAGGACTTAGCAATCCTGTATGTCTCATCCTATTACTTGTCATGCAGTTACTGTCTCTTTAGAACAAACGTGTATTCCTGTCTGGGCTTATTAGCATTAATAGCTGTTCTGGTTACCCAGTGGAATACTGATGCACAGTGCTAGAAACTGGGAAGGAGAAGAAGGTAACCTTTCAGGGAAGGCACAGTGCAAGGATTAAAGACAGTATTGCTTTAGAAAAATTCTACTGGCCCTTAAACTGCAGCAGACATTTGGGGTTGTGATTGAATTTAACTAATGCATTAAGAATCAGTTGAGATCTTTTAAAGGTATGGATTTTGTTTGGAATGCTGCCACTTCTATCAAAGAAAAATTAGATTGAGAAACTTGGTTTGAGTCCTACTTACTGTGCTTAAATAATTCTGCTTGTAGTAAGTGTGGGGAGTTTTGATATTTGGGAAGGGTTATTGTTTTGCCCCAATCCAAACATCATGCAATATCTAGCCTATTTCCTAGCTAGAAACACTGCAGGAGTCAGTCCTCATCGTCTGTAGAACTCAGAAATGTGTTTTTTTCTGACCAAAGGCAGATCTGTTTCCACACAAGCAAGTCACATAGGTTTCATGGCTGTAAGCAGCAGTACAACCTCGTCCTTTTACGTTGCTGAGTGCTATGTAGCCTCACTTTTCCCCGTTCTATTTTTTTGTACAAAAATGAAGTTCACACTTTGCTTTTAGTATTTCCTATCTTACTTCGTAAATTTTAGATTCCATTCTTTCTATCTAACCTTTCCTGAGAGTGGCTTTGATAGATCAGAGGAAGTAACTTTGGTAATGTAACTTTCCTCATTTCCTGTGTTTTATCTACTTACTTGGTCATTCTGATGAGCTGTGACTAGCAGTTTCACAGACTTGGAGGTCTAAAACTGGAGCAGTGACACCAGATTACACCTGGATAATGGGAATACAAGTTCTATACTCAATAAAATGCTATAAAGTGTAATGTGTCTTGAGGGAGGTAAAAAAACCGTTTTGATGGAGATGGCAGCAAAGTAAAGGTGAGGAGGAAGCTGTTCAAAAAAGAGGAGTTCGTGGAGATTACATTGCATTTTAGTGAGCTAAAACAGGAAGGTGTTTAAGGCTTATGTGAGTGCAGGTTAGCAGCCCGCTGCTCTCTCTGTGAGTAGTGTATGTTGAGCAACCTACTGGGTTTAAAGAGACAGTAAAAAGGTGGAAGAAGTTCTGCTTGTGCCAGAGCTGTCCCCAGTATTTTGTAGTCACCCAAGGGCTGCCTCTGCTCTCTGCAGACAGCGGGGCTTTGTGATGCTGATCCGGCGGCTGCCTCTGCTCTGCTGCATCCTCTGTCACAGCGTCCCACCCAGCCACGCTGTTAATTCTGTGGCTTTGCTGAAAGGGTTTCTGGGCTTCCAGAATTAGGATGTGAACTTGACCACAGCTTGGAATATTATTTTTTTTTTAAATGTATGTGTAAACATACAGAGAAAAGAGGAATACTTGAGTGAGTGAGTGCTGAGCAGCTTTCCTGTTCCTGGATGGGAAAGCGTGGGCTGCAGCCTGTGTCAGTAGCAGGGTGCTGTACAGACATATGAGGAGAGAATGGCAATAGAGATTAGTGGCTTAGAAAATGAGATTAAAGCAAGCAGAATTGGAATAAAAAGCTGAGAGATGGAAAACTTAAACTTGATGCAACAGCTAGAGAAAATCTGTATATATAAATAGCTGTTGTTATTGATATTAACTAATTAACTATTGCTTACGATACAGTAAAACCAAACCAGCTGACCCTTCGTTGTAGGGGTGGGTACGAAACTCTGTCATTGTGTTAGTTCATAGCACCAGAAGCTGAACAGACTTGAATTGATGACGCATGGCTCACACCAAACTTAAAAAATCCCAAAGCTATAAAGAAAGGAACCCCTCTGTCTATATCTTGTAATCATGTACACCATCAAAACCTGTCTTTCCTGTATTCCATTTGTTAGATTCTGCAATATATAATGGAAGGAAGCAGATGACTAGTGGTTTATGCACTTCCAGTTTTGTCTGGGTGGAAACTTTTAAAATCTGAAGTGTCCCTTAGAATTGTATCCAAAGTGGTTACTTGCCTTTTTCTACAAGATGGGAAAGTCTATAATCTGCTTTTGCTACTTTTTTCCTATTTTTGCTGATTTCTAAACCAAAAACTTGTTGTTTCCATTCTGTCTCACTAACCCTTTAGCATTTGTAACTTAGAGGATTTGGATAGTATCTAAACATTTAAGTAATTATTTGATAGTAATGGAATCATAATCAATAAACCATGAAAGAAGTATTGCTTTGTGAAGGCTACTTGTGTGCTGAGGTGGTGGGTTTGTTACTTGAACACAGTGAATCAGTTGAATTTTAATAATTGTGCTGTTTGGAGCAATGGAATGATACTAATGGGATTTTCTTATGCTGCGTGGAAAGGATCTCAAAATGCTATAAACATGTTTTCTTGGTTGGGGTTGTTGGTTTGGTTTTTTTTTAGTGGTGTTGAAATTAGAGTGTGCTGCACATGGTGCAATAGGTGTATTCATAACCAGGGGAGAAGATAAGTAGATGAATCTACAGATCAGTTATGTTGGTGCTGAGTACACCTGTATTTGACCAACCAATAGTGTCAGCATGGTGGATGAGGGTGTGGTGTAAATAAGGCTTACAGGAAATGCTGAAGAGTTGGAATTTGGCCAGGATGCTCCCCTTGTTGCCTTTGCTGATGTTCAAGAACCCCTCGTTCATTAAAATTATCAGAACAATTGCCTTGGAAGGAGATGGGACCAGCAAGCACACTGTCTTTTAGTGCATATGTGCACATGGGAAATACAGCCTGGAGTTATTCCTGTATTGAGGGCAATTTTCTTGAGATTCCTTTGGACTTGCAGCAAGAGAGCAGAAAGGTAAAATTGTCTGAGATTTGTTCAGGCAAATAGCATCTGGGTAGAAGACAGACAGTCCCTTAAAAATAACTTTGATATAAAACAGTGAACAGTTAAAGTGATCATAACTGCGGTTGAGTGGCTGGGACAAAGCAGTAACATGAATGAGATCCTTTTTTTATGCTTTGCAGGCAGTGCAATACAGTCTGCTGTGCATGGTGCAATAGGTGCACTGTTATCTGGGGGGTGGTGGGGAAGAGAAGTAGATAAATGTTAGGATCATAAGATAGCTTTTAGTTTGTTCAGAGTATCACAATGCTGTAATGTGTCAAATCAAACGTGCACCTAGTCCAGTCCTTTCTTCTGCCTCGTGGATCCTGGTAGAAATCATAAATGAAAGGGAGCCATGTTCTCAGTGTGATCCCGTGGCAGATTCTGAGCAGTGGCCATGGTAGCAGTGGGTTAATGAGCACAGGACACAGAACCCATCCCTGGTCAGGACAGCAGCAGGTACTGCTACCTGGCACATGGCAGCAGGCCCTGGGCTGCTTGCAAATGTTTTACTTATTTAGCTCTGTATAATTTCCTATCATTCAACTTCCTCATTTTCTTTTTTTTTTTCAAAGTTCCCATTTCTAAAGGAAAAAGTTGTGGTGAATTTTTTTTTTAGCCTTTTCCTGTCTGGCAAGTTTAACAGATGTAGGTGTCCAGTAACTGTAAGTGGTTCTTCAGGACCTTTAGCCAGCTCAAATTCGCTTCAAGGTGGCTTTTCTTGCTGAGGATCAAGTGAAAGATTCTGTGGTGAATTGAACTGATATCTTTAAAAAGAAAGAAATCTGTACTTTGTACCCCTCTGAAATACTTAATTTCTTATTTTTCAGCTTTGTAGCCTTCCCAGTCGCCTCAAGAACCGTCAGGGTTTTTGTGTGTGCTGCCATACTGTGATTGTCTCCTTGATAGTGTAGGTTTTAAATAATTCTGGGTACATTGAAATATATTATAAAAACTTGGCTTGCTTTTTCTCACCTTCCTCTTGTTTGTCTGTCTGCTTTTATAAGTATGATGCTGCCTCCCCTCTGGCATTCCCCTTGCGCATAAGCCCAACCTAATTTGTGTGGGTGGCATTAGTTTAGTCCTGCAATCAAGTTTAAGATTCCTTTTGTATCAGTATTCTCCTTTTAGACTCAAGTTTAGACACCTTTGAAAAGGTCAGACAGTTGGCCTAGCTGCTTATTTTAGATCTCTTCCACCTGAAATAGTATATTCAAAATTTGTAGTTTGCCTTAATACCTAGATGTAGTGCAGGTGAATAGAAAGACCTACCCATTTCTTCTGACAACAGGCACTTAATGTGCCTGAACTTTGACTTCTGCTCTGCCCTTTATTTAGGGTGTGGTATTTCATGCCTATCACAGAGGATTTCACACTGTGCTGTAATAATTTACTTTACTGCTTCCGAGTCTAAGCTCCTTAAGCCTGATTTAACTTTTAGTAGAGGTAGAGACCATTCCTGTGGTGAAATTTTGGAGGGCTTTTTGGTCCAAATATTTCAGGAAACAGAAGTACCTTTATCTTGCAGTCATTTTTTCACCATGCTGTTGAACCTGCTGTTCTTTTCATCAATACTGTTGCACAAAAGAGTTCTTTTACCTCTTAACATTATTGGCTAAACTTTGTGTCCAGGACTGTATTTGTGCCGTGTCTCTTACTCACAAATACTACTGTTACTGTCCTGCTTCTGTTGTGGCCTAGGGATGCTTCATGAGTTTCCTCCTGTGCAGTTGCCCTGATAAGCAAGGCCTGCCAGCTGCCCGATTTCCATTGGGAGCCAAGGTTTTCCTCTGCCCAAGAGGACACTGACACCTAGTGGGCGGGTTCCACTGACACAGGGCAAGTAAATTCCTGCCATCTTTCTTCTGGACTTTTACCTAAATTTTGCTTTTGTTTAACCCCTCAGGGTTGTTTGGAAGAAGGAAAAAAAAAGAAAAAAAGAACCAGCCCAGTCAGTTTTTTTGTAACTTGTGGAGTTTAAGGAGTAAAGTTTCTGCAGTTGAAGTAGCTGTGTTTTGTTGCTGAGTTTTGGGGTTTTTTTGCTCATTCAAGTCACCTGCATATGAACCTCAGATGCTTGTGGTAAAGTGATTTAAGTTATTTCATTCCCTGGTTGTCCTCCCAGCCTGTGAAGAAGGTAAGTTACCTGTGTAGCACAGCAGGAGGCAGACCACAGAATCAGAGTGGTTTGGATTGGAAGGGACCTTAAAGATCATCTAGTTCCAATCCCTCTGCCATGGGCAGGGACATCATCTTGCTCAAAACTCGACCCAATCTTGTCTTGAACACTTCCAAGGGTGGGGTATCCACAGCTTCTCTGGGCAACCTGTTCCAGTGTTTCACCACCCTCACAGTAAGGCGTTCCTTCCTAATATCTAATCTAAACCTGCCCTCTTTGAGCTTGAAGCCATTACCCCATGTCCTATGGCTAAATGCCCTACAAGAAGTCCCTCTCCATCTCTCTTGTTGGCTGCTCTAAGGTCTCCTTGGAGCCTTTTCCAGGCTGAACAACCACAGCTCTCAGCAGGTGTTCCAGCTTCTCACCTCGGAGACAGGCGGTGCCTCTGAGTTGCCTTCAGTTCTGTGCCTGTTCTTGCAGTGAAACCTGAAGCCCAGTAACTGCCCAGTAGCTGCTTCACAGCTTGTCCAGGACATCTGTTAGTTCAACTGGGAACCAAGCATCAGGAGAAGGTTTAACAAAACCACAATTTTTCCAGGAATGTTCCTACGTGGGGGAAGTGCTTAGAAATCAAACTGTCTGAAAATATTCATCAAAACGTTAGTGTTTCTTTAAAAATAGACATTTCGGGTCCTTAGCATAAAGCCCACGTTTCTTTATCGGAGAAAATAAACACTGCCTGAAGCTTGACAGCAGGAGATGCCCTGCTTAAGTATTGCTGCAGATTATTGTTTGATCTCTTGAGTGTTTAAATTATTCTGCACTCGTGTTCATTAAACAATAATGTACTGGGTTTGAATTTGTTGACCATCTGGTAACTTTCTAAATGAGGTTAAAATGAGATAGTTTCAAGGAACTCAAGGCTTAAAATGAAAAAAAACCCTTTCAGCCACTTTATCAGTGCAAGAGTTGTAGAAAATATAGACTGACAGTGCATAGGGTGAGGGTGTTAGACTTAAATGTTCAGGGACTGGTTTTAAAAGAAAAAAGTATTGGTTCCTTGTCCAGGATAAGCGTTGTTTGTTTATTTTCTGTAAGATGCTAATGTTTGCTGGCATTCTTTGGTTACATCGAAAGTATCACCGAATAAAACCAGGCTATCCCACCAAAACCACTGACATAAAAAAGAATTCATGTTTTATATGAAGTATCAGAAAATAAAATGTAAAAGCTACTAAGACTTTTTGTGTGCCAAGGGACATACAGGCAAAGCAAGCAGTAGATAAAGTAGAATACGAATGTTTCTGTCCTAAGAGGAAAATTTCAGTAGTTTCAGGTTGAATCAGTTTTACTGATTTCAGACCACGATGAAAATTAAGATGACAATCCATGAAAAAGGGAAAATCACAGCTTTAACTGACCTGTTATGTTAATTAAGAAGACAGGGAAAACATAGTTTATCTCCTCTTGTATGTTGAGAATTTATATTGCCTCATCTCTAGAAATTTCCCAGCATGCCGGACTGACTTCTGAGTACAGGTTATCAGTAACTATTCTGTGTCTTTATTTCCTTGGGGACTTCCAGAAACATGAGTTGCCACTTAGTTATTTGTGATAATACGCATTTATGTTTTCTTCATCATCAGCTTCTAGTGGACAACTGTGGCATTTTTGAGGTTTATTCTTATTTCTTTTACCCTGAAAGTCCATCAGCTTGATTAATGTTATATTCCCATCTTCATCTCTAACTGTTTTCTAGTTTCTCATCGAATGTCTGTTCGTGTGCATGGCTTTGCTGGAGAGGTCATGAAGGAAAATGCCTGCTTGGCCTGGGAAGTTTTTTTGAGAAACTCTGCTTGTGAAATCCCTTCAGTCAGATGATTTTTTTTAAAACAATTTTTTCCTTGTAAAAACAAACTAGAGGCCAGTCTCGCCTGAATTCTTGTAGAAGTTCACATACTCTTCTTTTGAATTGGCACCGTATCAAATACTTATTTGAAGCTCAGATTGGAACAGCTTCCTTTTCCAAGAAAGGAAGTGGAGTCACATATTCCACATAGATGAGAATTATAGATAAGGATCCTGAGGTGGGATCTGAAGGTGTTCCCGTGCGTTTCTGAAATACCTGGAAGTAAATCTGTCATCCAGAACCCAGAGGTGTTGAATAAAGTTGTTTGTATATCAGATAAAAACCTGTGCTATTGTTTACCAAACAAACTATCAGCTTGTACATTCTGGATTGTAAATATTCAGCTTTTTAAAGCAGTGGCAGCTGAGGGTTGTTTTAAATTTATCAGCAGCTTGATTGAAATGCACTTGCCTGAACCAGATTTATTCTACCAGTTGACTTGAATACCTTCCTATTTGTTGAAATTTGGCACTGTATAAGGACTGTATTTCACACATCAGCTGTGTAACAAAAATAACCTGCAGGGTACTTAAAAACCTTTAGGTGATTGAGTATATTCTTCAATGAGCTAAATGTTCCTCTACTCTTCAAAATAGAAGAATTACAGAAGTAAATGCATTATAAATGTGATAAAGGCATCCTACAACTATTTGGAAAATAACTTAAAATTTGAACTGTGGTTTTGGTGTACAAAACAAAATACAATTTTTATAAAGGCTTTACTTTATAAGTATTAGGGATACAGGTTCTCAGCACTGACTTTAAGAGGATGTATACTAGATATTTGTTACTTGACCCTTTAGTGTGGTAGAAGCTTTTGTTAGTCTTCAAAATTAAAAATTTCCTCAAAAATGTTCATGATTTTAAAAAGGTTTAACTTCAAACTGTTTGTTTAAAACAGTATTTTCATTTACTTTTTGGTAACTTCGCTGCAGTATTCTTGTCTTTGGGTGTTCTAATGAAATCACGGTACAGGGCTGCAGAAGAGATAACTTTCTTTGGATGGCCTGAGAATACTTGGGGTTAAGGTTACAATGGAACTCAGAAGTGTTAATGGTATGTCAAACAATACATTTGAAATGGTTTTATTGGAGAAGCATCACAACCCTTTCCTTTTGTTGAAGTGGCTTGTTAAACAAAATATGAGGAAAGTAAGAAACATTCTCTTTGAGTGGTAATGCTATAATACCTTGAGTGATAATCCTGTATTAATACTGTACCATATAGTCTTCGTGGTAATGCTGAATTGGTGTTACTGTGTATATGCCTGTGGTACATTTGTATAAGAGAACTGCATACAGTACAGCATGTATGGAGAAGATTCAGAGATTTTTATTTTTTTTTTAAATTCAGTAGAAACAAATTAAATGGTAGAGTTTGTATTGTTCAAGAACTTTTTTTATATTTAGCACTGCTACTTCCAACCTAAATGTTCAGCCGTTAAAGCAAGAACTTTAATGGAAAGGAATACTCTAAAGTCATGCATGTGAATAACTGATTGTCTAGATTTATTTTTTCTGTACTAGCCACTGCTGCTTTGATTTCCTTTCAGTAGTTGCTTTCTAGCTCTTTCTGCCAGAATCATGAGAATTTTGTTGGCCACTGGGTTCCCTGTTCTCTCTCTTTTTGAAACCAGAATTATGCTTGAAAGGTGTGTGCTTTTGACATGTTGGGGACACATTTGTTAGGCAAAAATTGACAGATATTGCTAATACAAACAATTACTCCACAAAATTCCTTTATCTCTCCATAAATATTGTGCTGGTTATTAGCTAGGGTCATTGCAGTTGAAATCTTTGTACAAGTTTGTATCTTTAATGAGGCTACTTCTTTCTGGCTCTTAAAATGCTATTGAACTCTGTCATAAATGGCTTCTTTATAACTAGCACATTCCTTGGCTTCCAGACACAGTCTCAAAGAAGGGGTGAAAATAGTTGTAAGCGTGTTTTCTCCTGATAGTAGAAATGTATTTTTTTATTTGCTGCTTTATCTTCCTCTTTACAGTCTATTTATATACTCCCTGTGTATGTGTTGCTGCATGGAAGGACTGATTCAGCACTTGTCAAAAATGTTGGGTTTTGTATTTATTAGATAGTGGTTCTTTTGGAGGGGAAGTAGTCATTAAAACCTTGTAAGTGTTTTACTTGCCAATCATGAACTAACATAACTATATTACCAGTATCCTAATCTTGCCTGATGAATAGTGGGGTTTCTAAACTGCCAAAAGTCTCTCAAGATGCTGTGTTTCTATACAAAGTTCAAGCTTGCTTCTGAAAAAACAAGTTAGACTTCTGGGGAAAGACAAAATTGGCATATTTTTATTGGAATTGCATATTTAATGCCAAACTCCTGTCATTGCATAGCAATCCAACTGTATGCCAAAGGCTATCACACAGCTGAAAGCACAGCACCTTTGAGATGGTCCAGTAAGGTAGTTTGGACTCCAAAGCAGATCTCAGAGTGTTTCTTGGCTGCACAAGCAGCTATGCTTTTTACCCAGAGCAGTTGTTGGGCTCCAGCTTTTCAGCTTAAAGTCATTCTCGGTGAAAGTTGCAGGGCAGGATCTGTGTTTCAGATAAATTGGCAAGACATGACTGTTAAAAACCTTGTTTGAAAGGCAGGACATAACAGCTATAGCACAGCCTTTTTTGGGGGGGGGGCAGGGTGTGCATGTGCAGATCTGTTAAAAGGCTTTAATAAGGTTTTAATAAGGCTCTAAGATTATTCTCCTGTGTCTTTATTTATGGCAGCTTTGGTAGTGGGGGACTAGCAGGTAGGAAATTCTAGTTTACTTCTGTTGGAGTGAAAGCTCAGTGTTTCCTGTTTCAGTTGTGGTGCCTTTTTTTTCTTCCACCTCTTATGAATTGCTTTGAAAACAAACACTGACCTCAAGGAAATGTGTTCCAAGGCGTGGGAAAAGAGGAAGGGTTTTGCATCTTGTGAAGGAAGGAGGAGAATTTGGGTTGGTTCCCCTCCCTTTTCTCTAGTGCTGAGCAGAAACAAAATCAAGATACATTCTCCATGGATCTTAATGCTTCATTCCACATACAGTGAAGTCACAACCAAGGGAATGGTATAGACTGTGGGGAGTAATAGATGATGAAATATTTCAGGGAGAATTGATATTGTTGAAAAAACTAAATATTCTTTTATGACAGAGGCTTAGCCGGTACCTATTTAGATTCTTGTGCTGTTTATTTGTATAAATTGTACCTCACATGTATTTGCTATGCAGCTTTTCGAGTGAATGGTTGTCACAGGGTGCTTTTCACTGTTTCAGGGTGTTATGTTGATTGACACATGAGCACTGAAGCTGAAGAGCCATAAAGTTATAACCAACAGTGACTTCTCCAGCCCTCTCGTGTGGCCATGAAAAAGCATGGCTTGTGGTCCTTTTAGCTCCCTGATTGACATGAAATAAAAGCTCTTGCCTTTGGGGAGTTCTTTGTGGAAAAAGCCTCACCTTGCCTTTGGATAATTTCTCCTAGGTTTCCACAGGCTGGTCCTGGAGATGCTGTAACTTTGGTAACCATTCCTATTCCAACAAAGCTCTTGGGCTTTGACTTTCCTGAGAAACTTTAAATGTGGTGTGTGTGAGGGAGATAGGACAAGTATCTACTTCATCTCTATTTAGGGTGAAGGACACACTCTGTAAGTCTTCACTCAGATGTTGCACTGACAGTGTCAGTGTCACATGCAGGATGTCAAAATTTGATTGGCTTCAAGGATAGACTATCTAGATGGCATGGACTGTAGTGGGGTCACCTCTCCTGGATAAGTCAGAGTGGCCCTTGAGAAAGAAGTTTACCTGGACCTATAACTACTTTTTTGTTTTAAAATAAACAAAAAACATCCCCTTTCCAGCATCAGAGTGAAAAGATCAACCCACCTTCTGATACTTGCCTCCTGGTAAGGCTTTTCAGCAAAGCTCTGCCTATGGCAATGTTGCTGTTGCAGTTTATTTCTGCTTGCCTTTGCAGACCAAGATGGGAGATGAGGTGGGCACTTAAACTGTTCTTTACATCTTTTCATTTAAGTCTAAATCTCTGCTTAACCTTGGTCATTCTGCTTATGGTTACTGCCTTACTGAGCAGCTTGAATCATTGGGACTGTAAAGAGACTAAGCCATCTTCCTCTTGGTTTTAGATGCCTTACAGCAAGGCACTCTGGATTCAGGGTGTCTGTGCACACTCCCAGCTGGCCTTTCACTGTGGGGCTGCTGAATTTCCCCAGCGATTCAGAAGGTTGTCATGGTCCAGGATCAGATACACAGTTTTGTTGTGCTTACACTGAAAATGCCTGCACTGATTGCACATATAGATGACATCTCAGAGAACAGGTAAAATACATTCCAGTTCCTGTTGTCCCCCACGTGGTCCTAAATCCTGTGCTGTAGGAAACTGCTGAAGGTGGGGAGGATTATGCATCTTTGTTGCCCTTGTTTTGTGATGGTACAGCAGTTTCTTGCAACAAAGAAAACATGCATGTAATGGAAACTGGACTGTTTGACCACTTTTTTTGCAAGTTATTTATTGCTGTCATATGCCAAGACCTTAAATTTCTGACTCTGACCTGAATGCAGATTCAGGCTAAATGTGGCATAAATATCCATCCATCAGTTTCTTGAGCAAATCATCAAGACTGGTGAAATGGTAAAATTGCAGTAAAATTTTACAAGAGCTACTAGTACACTGGACACCTACAGTGTTGTGACGAACAGGTCTGGAGGTGTGGAAAACTGTCCCTTTCTTCCTTATTTCAAGATGTTTGTTGTTCAGTAGACTGACATTTGTAGCTATTTTGCAATTGTAAAGTGTTTAAAAGGTTTAGGATATTAATCATTCTTTTTCACATAAGAAACAATCATCATTCATTTGCCCTTAAATGGTGTTAGTTGCCTTGAAAAAATTGCAGAAAATTGTATGAAGTTATTCACTATCTTGACTTTTAAGTTCAACTGCTTGTGAAAAATGCATCAGTGAGGAGATTGGTAGAGAAGCCTTAAATATGAAGATGACATATTTTATAGGCTCCAGTTAACAAAATTTTTTACTGTATTTAGTAGATGTTTTCTTCAGTAACAAGCTGCTGGATTTTTTCCAGATGTGTTGGTTGATTCCATTAAAATGTTTCATCAACTAGAGTTGCAAAAACTTTCTCAAGAGCTATTTGCTGCAGCTTTGTTCAGGAGCATCTTCCCTTTTAATCACATTGCGAAGTAAGATGAATAATATGTTTTAAAAAAGTCTTAAAGGGAAAATCAAAATTAAAGGTGATGTGTTTAATATACTGGTGCTGTCAGCATGCATAAAACCTAGTACTGAAGGAATAAGAGGAAAATATCAAGTAACTTGGAAATCATGGTTTTAAACAAGGGACTGCCCTGTTTATGAGTTTTGTTTGTTTCTGTAAGTGCTTTGCTTTTATGTGCTGTTTGGGTTTATATGGTAAAGTCAGAAAATCATCTTGTTGCAAGAAATCTAAGGCTTATTTCTGTATTGAATTATCAACAATTGTTCTGAAATTGCTTTAAGACTCCTAAGAAGCTTTTTATTTGTAGTGTGTGCTAAAGTCAACCTTTTCTGGTTTTGCATCAGGAGTCTTCCCAGTCTTCAACCCAGAGCAGTCAGGTTTCTAATCAGGTGCTTTCATACTAAGAGAAACTTCCCTGTTCTTCCCTTACAGTCTGTTACTGCTGTGTTGTCCTGCACGTTTTCACTTGTGCTGCACTCACAATAAACTGAGTGTGCTGAGGGAACAGTACAATTCAGAGAGGGAAAGTTAGAATCCCAATTCTTAGTCAGTATGCTGCAGAACTTCCTAAAATACCTTAGAACATGCTTTAGTAACCCACCAACTAAAACTTGACCGTGATTTAGTAGTTTAATGTTCTGCTTTGTCTGTTTATTTCCTTGCTCATCACTAAACCACAGATCTATTTTTTTTTCTCCAACCTGGTAAAACTAGCACATTACTGGCAGTAGGGATGTGGCTCAACTATTATGCTGAACATAAATGAACTGCAATTGATAGTACTGCTAGTTTAGACTGGGATTAACATGCAGATGGTATAAAAATAGTTTTAGAAATGAGGGAGAAGAAAGGAGAATTTTCAGTCAATCAACCCACATTTTGATAATGCCTTTGTAAAGTTATCTTTAGTTATCAGCAGTGTGGGAGATGTGTCTGGTTCTAACATTGTTCTTAGGAAGAATACAGGTTTGGAAAGATGGAAAATGTTGGTCTTACTCTGACAATACCTAGTTCTGCAGAGTATGCTGCTGTTTGGGTTTTTTTACCTGTTACTAATGTGATACTGAAGAAAGGATGTACCCAACTGACTGCTTCTCTGCATTAGGATGTACCAGCTTTGTCCTAGTTGGCTGATGTTTCTTTTTTAGATAGAAACCTGCAAGTAATGCAATAACATCTCTTTCCTGAGAAAATGTCAGAGTTAAGATGTTATAGACCCTTAGAATCATAGAAAGTCCTGAGCTGGAAGGCCCCACAGGGATCATGGAAGCCCAACTGCTAAATAGAATACACTGGAGCATCTAATGCTGGAATGATGCTGTTCTCAGTTCTCTGGGTAATTTTGGAGGGACTTTTCTTTAACCTGCTTCACACGAGCTTCCTGTAATGCACTGGGGGGGGTTTGGACCCATCATTGTCCTTCTGTGAAACACCAAAGACAGATCTCCCAAGGGCCTGCAGTTATCAGGCTTGTCTCTTAATCACTTTAGCAGAGATTGTCTTGGAGCACCTGGAGCTCGAGAGAGTTAGTAGGTGTTGCCAAAGCCATGAAAACTCCTC
This sequence comes from Scytalopus superciliaris, assembly GCA_013400415.1. Taxonomy (NCBI): domain Eukaryota; kingdom Metazoa; phylum Chordata; class Aves; order Passeriformes; family Rhinocryptidae; genus Scytalopus; species Scytalopus superciliaris. The sequence goes on from VXBX01002945.1 coordinate 553,145, forward strand.
CTTCTCAGTTCAGCTTGCAATCTCCTTTTAGGGCATTGTTTCAGAGAAATAGGTTAAGTAGAGACTGCTAGCCTGTGTTTTTTTGCAGCCAATGCCATCTGTGAATGTTGAGATACAGTGAAGCTTCTATAGAACTGGATCATTCTCCTTTCATTTTTTATGCTTGACTAGTGTTTGGGAAGGCTTTTTCCTTCCACCATGAGGGCTAGGAATTCTTTCTGTTTGAAAGCTGACAGTAATCAATTGACATGGGTCACAAGTGGATGCTGGTTTTCAAATACTCTTAAGAGGCATACTCTCAAAAAAGAGTTTTATCTGTGATATCATATGTATGTACTAAATGTGATAACTAATGTTAATTGTCAGCTTAGACTCTTTGGACGTTGTCTTGCATGTCGGTGTTTCCTGTTTTCATGCTGTGTTTATTCACAACAGATGCAGAGCATTTAATATACCAATATAAACTGCCAAGTATGATGCCCAAAATCATATTAAACCCTCCATTATTTGTGCTACTTAGCAGGGGAATAAGTTAACCAGTGATGTCCCAGTGTGGAGTTGATTCAACCCAACTGGACCTGACTTCCCCAGAAACTTTTTGGGCTGAGTTACACAGTGCCCCACGCTCTCACACAGCTCTTCTGGCAGAGGGACTAAAGGAAACCCAGCTCACTGTGGTCATTTATTCCTCTCTATTGCAGCCCAGAGATGCAGATGCACTCCTGAACAATCCATTCTCCAGCTGGATTTATTACCATCAGCTAGTCTTGGTGTTTCCCAGAGCCCTCTGTGATAAGAAAGTGGTGCAGGAAATCTCCAGTTGGATTTGCAGGGACTTGAAGCTAAAATACTTCTGGAACCAGGCAGTTTTAGGAAGTCAGAGCCCCATTTGAGCAATGTTGTATCTAAGTCTACAGTGAACTGTCTGTTGCCAAAGGCATCTCTGTCATTTCTGTGTTCATAGGTACAGAATCTGAACTGTAATGTGACCACAGATAGCCAGAAGATAGTAATTTTGACATTTTTGTGGTAATTTGGTTCACATTGCTCCATACAGGTACATTTTTCTCACTGTATAAAAGTACTTGGGAATTTATTCTACCCTAATAATGTTTATCTGAATTATTTGAATGAGGCCAGAGTCGAACATAACTCTTGTGTTTTTCTTCCTCTCCTGTTAGTAAGAAAAATGCAACATCCTCCTTATGGTAGAAACAGCTGTCTTATTTCATGAAACAAGTGCATGAATACAACATTTTTTAAGTGTTTCCGAGTATCTTATTTTATGCTTTGATTGTTGAGGTAACTCTTATGGAAGCTTTTCTTTAATTTTTTGTTTCTTTGAGTATTTCTTAATGCACTTAGGCAAATTCTGCAAAACAAAATACGTCCCTGTGTGATTGGTGTAACCTCAGGAGAGCACTGCCAGAGCTGGCCGTGTGGAGCAAGGCAAATGAACCTGGGATGTCCTGGAGTATTGTAGCACCTGGTGTGTGACACTCTGGAATGAACTGCTGCTCAGGTGTGGTCAGCAGGGAGATTCAGGGGAACATCACTGTTGTACTATCTGATATTCTCGCCAATTAGAAATACCAGACAAGTCTTAGAAGTCAGTTTGAGGACTTGAGATAAGTGAAACTCTGGTGAAATGTTTGCCATGTTCTCCTTGAAAAAGAAGCCTGAAAAGGAGTCACAAGTACTTCAGTATCCTAAATGAGGTTTATGCTTTTGAAGTGAGCTCTTAAAATCTCAGTAGCCTCTATAGATGCTTTCTTTAATCCACAAATGGCACTTCCATGGTATTAAGCAATGTGTCTTTGTTTTCTAAAGTGTTGAATAAACAAATAAATTGACAATGAAAGTCAGGTATCTGTATTTCCTGAACTGATTGGACAAAGTTCTCTTTAATATGGTAGGATGCCACAAGGTGGTTTTGAAAAGCTGGTTTGTCTTTTTGTATAAACACTGCAATAGATTTGTAGTACAGATGATAAAACCACTATGGAAGTTGGAAGTATGCTTCTGAAACTTAAACTGTTTCAAAGACTCGTCTCCCCACTGTCACATGTGGTAAGTGTTTGTCACCACCCCACAAACCACTTCTGTCACGCAATGAATAAGCAGAATTAAAATCGAGCTTTTTCTAATGAGAGTGGAACTAAAGGCCTTGTGAATGTAGTTCTGTAAGTGTATGCTTATGGTTCATCATGCTTACTTTCTGGCCATTTTGTTCCTGAAAGAATATACCAGTGAGGTTTTTTGTGGTACCAGAATAGCAATCCCGATGAATAGGCGAGTGTCACGGAAGCGGCCAGTGTTATCTGCGGAGGCACCAGGCTGGACCTCTGATGTCCCTGTTGGCGTCCGAGGATCTTCTGGGAAGCATTTTGGCAGTTTACTGGCTTGACCCAAATGAGTGCTGCTTTGTTCTGTAGGCAGTTGTTTATTAAAAATTAGCATGAAAGCGGACTGTGATGGATCTTGCTGGCTGTCTTGTCATCAGCTTACAGTAGTCTGAACAAAATTCTTTCCCCTTCTGCCCTGTCATTATCCCCACTCTGCTATTGAGTACATTCTCCTCCTGGTCACTCTGGGCTGTCCCGTAGGAAGCACTGGGTCTCCTGCATCCCCCAGCAGGCTGGGAGCACACTGCAGGAGCTTTCTACAGGAATTTTCTACTGCATGTAGGATGGAATCCTCTGCTGAGTCTGGCTCTTTTCCATTCCTGTGGTAATTTGTTCAAAGCTCAGTTTTTAAAATTCTTTCTTTACTCCTTATTCAATTCTTCCTCTTCCAAAGCATGAAGTAGTCATTATTCTATGTAGAGAATTCTACTATAAATCATAAAGAGTGCTCCTTACTCTTTTTGATTGCTCTCAGGACTGTACTTGCATATCTTCTATTACCCATGTCACAGCACAGCTGGCAAACATGCATTAAAAGCATGGATCCTGAGGTATTTTAGGAACAGATGTGTGTTAAAATCAACCTGTATTTCATTTCCAGCCTTTGCCTTGGAGCTGGGCTATGCTAATCCTTCTTTCTGGTCTGTTTAGCAGGTTGTAGAGCAGAGGAGATTGAATGATGCAGGGGAGGAGGTTGTGCTGAACTCTTACAGCATCACTTTCTGGAAAATGAAAGTTGGTACTAGTCACTTGAGCCTTTTGGGTTACAACAGGTCCGAGTTGTATCTGTGAAAGTATTTTTGCTTGCATGCATCTAAAATGGGTTAAAGCAAAACTATCATCTTCTTTGGGTGCTTTTTGATACTTAACCTGACTTTCTAAGTTTGTTCTTTCTCATGCAAAGTAACTTTTGCTTCTACTTAGGGTTTGCAGAGATAGGTTTTCTTCAAACTTCTAGGTTACTTTTTTTTAAAGCAGAGTAATTACATTTGTCCCATAAAAAAAGGACAAAAAAGCCCTCTAAAACTCACAGCCACGTTGAGATGTGGAACAATGCACAAAAACATATTGGTGACTGTGCTTGGAAAGTATCATTGTTGCTCCTTGCGTGTCCCACCCCGGCCCTTGTCTGGAGGCTTATAGCCTATCTCAGCCTTGCAGCTTATAGCTGATATAGCTGTTTTATGTGCATTAACTTTGCTGTTTCTAGATCCTGGTCGTGTTCAGTCTCAGCACAAGTGGTATTTTTTATTTTGACACAGGAAAGGCCAGTGTTACATGGGACAGTGCCTTCTGTGAGCAGCGGTGTTCGCTGTCTGTGCCATGTGACAAACCAGGTTTCTCTGCCTGCTGCGTTCACAGGCTTTGCTGTGAATTTGGTTTTAGTGTTGCCAAGATGAGTGTAGTCTGCATGGAGGCTTCCAGTAACTGTTCATGTGTCTTTAAGAATTGCATCTTCCTGTTCCTTACTGTAGCAATGCTTTCACACAATATATTTAGCACTTTGATCATTATGTGGTTAGAGACCTGCTGCCCTATCTCCAGATATTTACTGGTTTTACTTCATTAACTAATATTGCAATTTTTTCAAGGCAAATTCATTTTAAGAAACCCTTGTGGGCTAGTTCTCTTACTCTTTTTAATGTTCAGTGATATAATCTGTGATTAAGTCCTTGTAGAGGAGAAAAAAACTGAAAACTGGTACTACTTGATGCCATTTGTCTTTGCTCTGTAAATGCCACTTTGCTGGTTTATTAGATGTGTATTAATCAACTGAATTAGTGACAAGTTTTATCCACATTTGCATAGATAATCTGATTTTTTTTTCTTTTACTATATCCAGATAAATTTCATAAAAATGTTTTTCTGTATGTAAGAGAAATGCTAAATTTTATGTGGGTTTTTTCTTTTTCTCTTTTGCTCAAAGAATTCTTGAAGGGCTCAAGTTGCCAAGTTGTTTTCTTAGTTGAAGTGTGTAGTGAGTGTCCCAAGTGTTTTAGTAGTTTTAGAGGAATTCAATAAGAAAACTGGCTTTCCAAGCAGATGATCTTATTTATGATGCCCTTTGGCCTGTATGTTGTTGCATAGTCAGTGACAAACAAGACGTACATTTCTAACTAGCAGAAAACCTCCCTTATTTTCCCCCTTTCCCAAAAGAATGCAAGTCATGAACGTTTTGAGCCTTCAGGATGATAATGATGCATTGAGTGTAGAGGGAGGGAAATATGAGCAACCTCTCTGCTTCTGCCTGTGCACAGCACCACTCACTGGGGTGCTGAACCTGTTTGAAGCTGCATTGGCCTTCCTCTTGATAGTCTCATAAATCACCACCATGTCAGTGTTGATAGAAAGGCTGGGTTTGCAACCACCAGAGTGAAGTTTGAGTTTTTTGGTGTTCCTTTTGAAATCTGGTTGTCTACACAATCTAAAATAACAAGCTCTACTGACTCCTCTTGTATTTTTATTTTTTTTTTCCCCGAAGAGAATTTACACTCTTCTCTTCCTCCTCAGTTTTAAGGTTGCAAAAGCCTAACTTGTTTGGGATGATAAAAGCTGCATTGCTCGTGTTATTTCCTGGGTTGCTGAAAGGCAGGGGCTGGTTTTTATTAGAGGTTTTGACTCTCTCCAGTTTCTAGGATTTGGAATAGACGGAGAGGGAAAAAAGGACATACTGTTGTGAGTAGAGCAAACCTCCTGTCACTCATCTTAATTGCGAGTGGTCTGTAACTGAGAGACAAATACAATGGCTTTTCCAAAGTTCCATGTCTCATGGTGTACAGAGCTGATTTCAACTTGGTTATAAACTGCTGATGTGCTAAAAGCACAGGATAATTAGATTTTTAAACTTCATCATAGTGAATATTGTAAAAGGAGAGAAAAGAGTTTATTTCTGCATGATCTTCATCAATGAAACAAATATCTTGTGATGATTGTTATCCTCAGACTTGAAAATATAACATAAATCTTTTATTTCAGAGGTTAAGAAGATTATCAACAAAATACAGAACTGAGAAGATCTACCCAACATCCACTGGAGAAAAAGAAGAAAATGTTAAAAAGAATAGATACAAAGATATATTGCCATGTAAGTCTGATTTACATTTTAAAAGAAGACAAGGGAAAGTGCTTGTTATTCTTCATGTATTTTGAATTTTACTATTTATTTATTACTGAAAGACAAAATTGGAGATCATTCGCTGAAATATGACTTCTTTAAAATTTTTATTTTTATCTTGAAAGGCAAAGTGAATGAACAGTTTTATATTTTAAGAGAGATATCACTTGAAGATAAATGTGTGCTGGTTCTACAGCTGTATCAAGCCAACATGTTCATTTTAGCTCAGAATAGCTGAGAACTTTACTGGGTGCTTAAATGTATTTTTTCTTTAGGAGCATGCTATTCATGGTAGAAAACAAACAAATGTCAGCAAAAACTCCAGATGAAATTTTAAAGATCCTTAAAGAAACTGGTTTGAAGTAAAACAGGTCTTTTTGAGTGTCTGGATTAACTCTGGTTTCTATTTTGCTAAAGCCTAAATGAAATTGTTTACCGTGTGGACGTAGAAAACAAGATTCAGAACAGAATTTAAATTTTAAAACTGCCAATGTGTGGATATAACAGATCAGTGATCTGAAATTACAAGATTGCCTGATACAATCTCACTTTGTGTAGCTTGTGAGGCCATGAATTAGAGGCTCTTATGGCACTTTTTGCTATGAACAGCTGACAGTGAGATGAAAGGCTTCCAGGCTTCCCACAAGGTCAGCAACACGTACATTTTGCTCTGCTTGGCTTTCCTTGAAGTGTTAGGAGGTTTACAACCAGTTTGCTGTTGCAAATGGTCTTAAGCATCATTAGCTTTCACTTCCAAAATGTGTTCTAATAATAAACTCCAGTGAGTTATTGTGTGTTTAAGATTGTTGTATACCTTTGTGCTGTGTTTTTGTAGTGCTGAAGTTTTTACTGTTCATCAGTGCTTGGAGCAACAATTCCAGAAATAAACTTTAGCCCTAGATTTTTTACAAGGTGTGCATAGTGCTTGATGCTGCACTGAGGAGGAAATAGGTGTGTTTTTAGATTTTGCTGGGGGGATATATGTATAACATAGATCACATCTTGAAGAGTCATGTGTCACTAAGCTGAACTGCAGCAAAATAATTAAACACCGTTTGGGTTGGATTTTTGTGTTTGTTTTGTTGTTTTGGGGGTTTTTGCTTAATAGATGGAATGAAAAGAGAGAGGAAGTTGTTGCTGTCATCTTATTAACTTTGGATATACTTTCTTCTGTCCTGGCATGTCCGTAGATCATGAACAATACAGCAAAATCTCAGTAGCACCCAGGCTGAGTTGGTGAGACAGTAGCACTGCAGTAGTGAGGGGCTGCAACTGGAGCAGTAGATGTTCATATCTTGGATCTGCATGAAAATAAAACCTGAGTCATTGGGGTCTGAACGGGTACAGGGCTCACAGTGAGGAAATGAGCGAACCTCAAAGCTGGCACGGAGGGAAATTGAAGGTATATTTTCAGATAAAGTGAGAATATCCTCAAACATACAAAGTTTCCAGCAATAAATTGATGGGAGACTGATTTGACAGAGAAGAACCAGGAGAAAGGCGATGTTACTTTGCCTATCTCTGGTAAATCCAGGAAAGAATATACATTGTAACTTAATCCGAGGTTAGTGCTGGGTTTGTCAGACGTGGTTACTGCTACCAGAGAGATCAGTACATCAGCACCAACTAAACACTGGCTTCAGAGTGAAGGATACATGTTCCTGTTACAATTTACTAAGCCATCCTAAATGGTAGTTAAATGAAAGGTGGTGTTCACTGCTCACATGAGGACCCATTAAAACTGAGCCTTTAAGTTATATCACAGTATCCAAGCACTTAGTCTTCTGAAACTGAAACCTGCTATGGATTTTTCTCGGAGAATTCTATTCCAGACCTAAAATTCTGTGGCAGCTGAGCTGTGGCACATAGAAACAGGCTGGAAATGTTGACATTTGAAAACTGCTCCAGAATTTTTGATCTGCTGTGCTGGGAAGATAGGATCCCTCATTAGCTTTAGTTAGTCAGTTCTGTCACTTAACAGCAGCTTTTAGTATAAAGCTTGTGATACAACTGCATGCTTAGAGAATATTCTTGCTGTAACATTCTATGTATCAGAGTATAATAGAGTCAATGTGTTTTAAGGATTTCTCTAGGTCTTTATGTGAGTGTTGTCTTTAGATCTGTGATCTAAAAGTCTTGTAATTTACACCTGTGTTTTTTTAGGAAGCCCATTGTGTTAACACAAATATTTTCTGCATGTTTTAAGGACTCTGGCAGAAAGATTTGACCATCTTGCAAGCTTTTTGAAAGAACTTTTTGTAGAGAAGTAACTCTTAGGATGGAGTTCTTGTGGGCATGGTTGCCTGTTTTATGATCAGTGATGTTTTGGCAAAACAAAAAGCCCAACTAGCCATATTTTCTCTTTTGAAATATATCTGTTCTTTATGGTTTTTTTTCCCTTGAATTAAGGTCTAATCAAAGGCTTAGCAGCTGTTCTGTGGTTGAGGAATTGACCCTGGGAGCAGAACGTAACATAAATTGCTTGAGCAGATGCTGTTTCTGCAGATACTGCTGTTCCCCCTTTTGATGATACATTTTTCTGATCTGTATTTCCGACGGAAAGAGCCTCTGTTCTAGAGATAATCGGAGTGATTTTTGTGTCATAGCTCGGAAGTATTGTTGTCAACAAGAGCTGGAAGGACTGGTGAACCTGCCAACCACCTACCCCATTTTAGTAACAATCAAGTTGTTGCTGTTAAAGATGCAGGTTTTTTTTTTTTTTTCCAATGCCAAGAAGAATACCAAAATGTTTAGTTTAGTCTGTCAACAAGTAATAAGGCTATTTTTAAGACTGCTGAGGATTTTGGTATCCAAAGATCTGCTGTTTTTATAGGAAGTTTTCTCTGAGACAGTCAGTAAAGCTTGAGGCAGCAACTTGAGAGGTCAAACCCCCTTAAATGAAGGAATTCTAGTTCAGAAGTGCCACAGCAAAGTGTCCAGCCCAGTGTTTGGGGGACAGAGGTCAGTCTGTGTCTGAGCAACAAACCCCAGTCAAGTTTCATGTTGTGGTACCTGACAGAGTCCTCCTTTGTGGACACTTTGAGACCCACCAGCTGCTTTAACCACACGCTGGTGTTTTATTCTTTCTGCTTTCCTTAGGTGTGCCTTTAATTCTGACCACCATGATCTGTGTTAATGTTGTGTAACTACAATTTTGGTGGCTTCTGATTTATTGAATTTTGCCTCTTTGTAATGAATTGCTCTTGGAATTCCAGGAGATGTGAACTTGAGCATCAGAAGCACCACATGGCAATAGGAGCTGCTCTGCTTATCTCTACCCAAGTTGTTTCACCCATAAATTAAAACTGACTTGCTTGTGTGACTTGTCTTTGGGAAATATTTTTTAATGTACTATATATATATATTATATTTACTATTATGTACTGATTTACTTGTGTTGTTAACTCTTGTTTAAAAGAAAACCATAATTTTTTCTTTTAGTTGATCATAGTCGAGTTAAACTGACCTTAAAAACTCCCCCACAAGATTCAGACTACATCAATGCAAACTTTATTAAGGTATGTATTACTAACTTAACACTTCTTGAATTCTTTTTAAGCTTTTGTTTCATGTCAGTGCAGTTTTAATAGTATAGTCTGAGATAAGAATTGAAAGCGGTGAGGGAAGATAGTCTTTTATTATGACCTGAATAAATTTGTAAACATGATGCCATTTCTAATTTAAAGCTTTGTTATTAATCTAAAATGGAATTATAGAATACTTCATTTTAAAGTGGCAGGCAAGTGAACTGGAAATTTATACCATAGGAAAATTCAGATGCAGTTGTTGGTTTAAAAATATCCCATTTTAAGAAAGACTGTTTTAAGGAACCATAAATGAGGAGTTTGACAAATTGTGTATATTAATACACACTTCTCACTGTTCATGGCAGAAGGGTGGCAATGAAATTATGTCTAACATTCTAAAAGAGAAGCCAGAATTTGACTAAAAGCCTGTTACAGTTTTGTTTCAAGGTATTAATATCTTGAGCTGTCTTTGTACTTTATTTATTCTGATGCTTTTACACAGTATTTAATATTCAGAAACAGGTGTTCCTGTAGTTCTTCCTTTTTGAATGTTTAGCTTGAAAACTGAATATTTAGCTGAATATTAATGCCATCCAGATTTATATAAAACAAGTTTCAAAACTTTTGTACTTTTGTAATGTATTAGCAGGAGGGGGAACTTAAATTTCTTTAAAAAGATGCGTTTTAGCAGAAAGATTTTCAAATTTTCATCACTGAATATTTGAGTAACCAAGAAATCGTGGACTTAAAGGTAATCTTCAGAATGTGAACGTACAGAAACTTATTTCCTGTGACAGTCTGTGGCAGTGCTGTGGCTGTTGTAATCTTGGGCCCCTTTGAGATCACCAGCAAAATTCCCACTGATGGGACTCGTTTCATATTCACCCTTCCTGTTGTACATAAAAAAAGAAAAGGATGTTCTGATTTTACATGATTATAACCTAAAGCATCTTTTATTCAGTGCAGATAAGTTTTCTTTATGAACATTGATGTTCCTTTGTGCAATTCCAGGGAGTACACGGGCCAAAAGCATATGTTGCTACCCAGGGACCCTTAGCCAATACAGTCATAGACTTCTGGAGGATGATATGGGAATACAATGTTGCTGTAAGTACCTACTGAAAAATTGAGTGTTATCTTATTTCATGGCATAGCAATTGCCTATTTTTTTGCCTGAGATGGCTTTTGTTACCAAAAAATATTGACAGTGATTTAGCTCATTTACTTCCAAAATCTTGGGGTTTTTTTTGTATTTTAAATAGCATCGTATATATCATTAATATTATTTATTGAATTTAACAGTATAAATTCAAGGTAGTAATTTTACTGAATGAATGTTAAATCCTTCATATTTATAAATAAGTTATTGCTTGGTTGCAACTGTCCTGTGGGAGGCCTTACAACACTGACTTGATATGGACTGACAAAATCAAATAGAGAAGCAGCATATGAAGCAAGAAAACCCCACTTACCTTTCTATTAATGCTAATTTTGGATTAATTACTGTTTTATATATTCTAGATCTATTCAAACAGCTATTTTCAGAAATTAACTATTAAATACTGTTAAAATTGGCCATGTTCAACAAATCATTTCTGAAAATATTTTTTTGTTTCATCAGACACTTGAATCACTAATTACTGTAACAGATAACTTGTTGATGCATTCTTATTGTGCAATTGACAATAGATTCACCTAAGAATTTTCATTCTTGGTTGGTTTTGGGTTTTTTTTGGGGGGTTTTGCTTCTATTTTATGCAGTCAGTCTGTGTCACTATAAGTAAATACAGCTATGTTTCTTCCAGTTGTCAAATGATTCTATGTTTTTACGATTAAGTTTAGAGTTTACATTCAGGCTGAATGAATCAGGTATTTGTATAGGATTACAGTCAATTTGAATTAAGTAGCCTTAGAGTGTTGTATTAGTGATGCAGATTTTGTGAAGGATGAAACTTAGTTACTCTTTTAGAATTAAAAGAAGCATGTGTGTGCAGGTAGGAAAATAATATCAATTAGTCTCTTTCATGGTAGCCAATTAAAGAGTATCAGCATCTTCATGATTGAAGCAAGAAGTTACTTAATCTAAAACCAGCTGACTTGGAGCATCTTTTTTTCTTTCCAGATAATTGTGATGGCCTGTCGAGAGTTTGAAATGGGAAGGGTATGTATCCTACCTACAAAACTAAACAAGCTCTGCTCATGTGGGGCAATACCTCTGAAGCTTCATATGCCAAGTCTGTAATTGTAATTTTAATAATAATAAAACACTAGTTGGAATGAGGATGCCTGTCCTTACGTTTCTATTCATAGCAAACAGTTAATGAGTCTGCATTTCTTTGCTCCATTGGTAGTGTTACATTATTATGTAGGTGTCATCTCAGTGGAATATGTGTTTGTATACAGAACTGTAGCAATGATTTGTTTCTGGTCACGTCACTATGGAAAAAACGTGTCTTGCTCTTTGTGGGATGTGAGCCAACTATCAAAATCCTGAGTCCTTCAGAATTTCCTGTCAATTGATACAGCTGCAAAAACAATTTTTCCTTTAGATCTCTCTGTTTTATTCTTATGACCTTAGAAGGGGAAAAAAAAAAAAGTGTGTCCAGAATTGTGAATTCTCCACTTTCAGAAGAACTGAGCTTCCCTTGCCCCCCTCTGTATGAGGCAATGCAAGCTTCTGCATTTGTGCAGGCAGACGTGAAGTTCACGTCCTGATTTGCAGAGTGTCTTTTGCCTGTATTTATTGGTCATCTGGGGTCTTGGTTTTGTTTTTCTTTCATTATCCAAAAAGAAAAGTTATTTTACTCTCTTAAAAGAAGTCCAGCATAAAGCATTTGGGGTTATCATTTTGTCTGCTCTGCTTCTGTTAATCATCATCTTTCAGTGCTACGCATGAATTAAATTACAATTCTTTGCTTCAACAGAAAAAATGTGAGCGTTACTGGCCCCTGTATGGAGAAGCAGCTGTAACTTTTGGACCATTTCGTGTTTCTTGTGTAAGTATAAAGCTTTATAAATCAATTTTGTAAGGATTTAGTGCTTTTGTAACTTAAAATAAATGTTCAGCAAACGGTTTGTATTATAAAAGGAGTGCTTTTTTGATTGTTCAGTACTAAATTTTACACAAGGATTCTCAAAGGAATGTGCACATCTAAGCTATGTGGTTTTTTTGAATCCTCCACAATTGTTTTTATTTTTTTTAAAGTAGAGAACCTGTGTGCCTTGGTCTTATGTCTTTGCAGTTATTATTTCTTCAGCTTTACATGATGGAGTCTTGAATATCTGCACCATACTCAAGAAACCAAACACTTGTGCAGTTGTTTTGTCTGTTACGACTTTGTGTTCTGAATGTGCATGAGAAATTAAAATCTCTTTACTTCTACTGTTGTTTTTAAAATCAAAACATAAATGAGTAGCAGGTCACCATGAGGTCTCAATCTTTTCCTGAAGGATTCCTAGGGGATAACTCAAGTAATCTGTGATTCCAAAAAGATAGAGCAAGCCCAAATGTTTCCATTGTATGTTATGTCTGTGTTGCCAGGAGTTCTGATCTCTGAGCATAACTACAAGAGCCTCTTCCAGTTTCTGATACTTGCTCGTAGAAGATAACATTAGGATTTCTGGCAGATTGACAGGCAGGAAAAGGGACTGTGGGTATGTTACACCAGGCATAGCAATGGATTGAAAGCAATCATTCCATTGGCACCTGTCCTGTCAGCATCACACAAGAGTATACTCCAGTGGGTTTTTTGCAGTCATCTGCCCTTGGCAGAGAAAGCTGGCTAGTAAGAGAAGTCATGGTGCAGTTGCCAGTTCTCAAGAGGAAATAGTAGAAAGTGACTCCTGTAATTGTGAGGGTCTCAGGGTATGGGGGAGGATACAGGGTGTGGGACCATAGCCATCAAAATGATCAGCATTCCTTAGGTGTGGTATGGTATGTGATTTACCTTTGTCCACACCTCTTTATGTATCTTTATTCCTTTCTGCTTTAAATACAATTCTGGCCTGTTTGTCCAACTTGTAGCACTTGGGGCTGTGATCACAGCCTTTGCTTCCAGGTGAAACCAAGGGCCATCCAGCCCATTTCGTGTGTTCCATGACAGCCTAATGACCTAAGGGAAGAGAATAGAGAAGCCATGTATAAGATGATCCTTCTCCCTTCTAGCAAGGGGCAAACAGACTTCCTTAGTTGGGTGTTGTCCCTGGATTGCTAATATTTTTAGAAATCATTCAGTGCATGATTAACTTGATAATTCTTTTGGGTTTTGCTTTTTGTCACTTATTCTTTCTAGCACTGGCATCATTGTGTTGCTGGAAGGAAACACTTCCCTGCATCTTTATTTTTAATCTTGCCACAGGGTAGTTTAATCAATTTCTGCTGTGTGCTGTTAGTTGCTGTTGGGATGTGAATGAAATGTGGCATTGAAGTCAGGAGCATAGCTCTCATCAGTATAAATGGTCTTACTGTGAACTCTTCACAGTGGAGTTCATCACTGGCCTTAGCTGTTCATATTCTAAAACAGTAGAATTGATCCCTGCCAAATTGATCTCAAAACTGTTTTTTTACTTCTCCTTAACTCAAAATTATGTGGATTTGGACAGAAATTGCTGCTGTTTTCTAGCTGAAGTGTTTTTCAGGTGTTCAGAGAGAGCTAACATGCCAGTTTATTGAGCTATTAATACTCCTTCGAAATAGTCTAGCAAGAATTAAGTATACTTCAAGTTCATCTTGTCAGGAAAATATGTACTTGCAATTTTTAGTCTATAAAAATTCTGAGTAGCCTTTTCCTACCTTAAATTGATTTAAAGTTGGCTGTTTTTCTCCTCTGTACCTAGTGGCATTGGTGAAAAGGGTTTGTGTGTATGTTATAATTGACTTCTTGGCTACAGCTGAGACTGTATTACCTGTAGGTCCACAGCTGTCTTTGGGTTGTGTGGCTCTGCTCTATGTCCTTTAAACCTGTGTGGTGTTGCAGCTGTTCATGGGAAATGGTGAATTCCCAGTAGGAGATGGAAACACATTAAAGCATGTATGCAGTCTCCTAAATTCTCTGTGGGAACCTGTGATGCTAAGCTTTTAAAGGCATCTTCAAATTCTGATATTACTGATATTTTCAGGACAGTAATATTGTTTGATGTCTGCAGTATAAACTTCCCTTGATATTCCAAAGGCAGGATTGAAAATTCTGGGAGCCTAGAAGGCAAGCTTTTTTGGCTATGACCAAGATAATTAGTGATTCATTCAGGTGCATCCCTAATTGAAAATAATGGAAAGGGAAAAAAATGAGGTTTATTGATGGTTTCAGGAGCAGACTAGTCAGGCATTTAAAAACTCACATTTTTAAGTAAGAGTAACATCTTTCACACCTCCTGTGTAGCAAACTATGCTGCTGGTGTGTTAATCAATGTTTTGATTGCCCCTCCTTTGAGGAAGTTATTGACGCAAAACCAGTAAATTACAAAAAGGACACCTGAGTTTAAAGTTTGAGTTTTCAGTTATCTCCTGTATGCTGCATACTGATTTTTTTTTTTTTTTCATGATTAGGAAGCTGAGCAAGCAAGAACGGACTACTTCATTAGAACATTATTACTTGAATTTCAGAATGTAAGTACATGGTCATTTCTGGTCTCACCTTCATTGGTTGTTCAAAGTCTCAAAAATGATACAGTGGTGGAAATTCATGAAAATATCTTTTTTAGGTGCTGACTCTGTATGTATGTAAATAATGATGTTTAGAAGTGATGTTAAAAGCTTAGTATATAAGGGAAGAGCAGTGAAACTGTGTCTTTTGTTTATGTCCTTGTTTATCCAAAGGTGTGTGATGGTCCTCAATGGCATATCTTAATAACTAAAAAGCTACTGCCACTCTAAGACAATTTCACTGTTTAATCCAACTGAAAATATGATGACAAACTGAGTCAAACTTGTTAAAAAGAAAAAAACCCTGTGTCTTCTAGTTAGCTTATTTTTGGTAAAGTCTGTGTACTTGTTAGAATTTGCCCTATACTTTGACTTATTCTCAAGCGGGTTTTACAGCGTTAAAGGGTAGTTCTGATGCTCATTCATATATTTGTATTGACAAATAAAAATAAAGCAAGAATGACAACAGCTTAGCAGGTCCCTCCCTGCCCCTCCCCAAAGTTTCTTGTTCTTGTGAGCTTGTAAAAATTGCTCTTTCTGGAATTGAAATAGATCTAAAAAAAAATATGGAGTGTTCCTGACTAAATTGAGTTGCATTGTCTTTTTCCTTGGAGCCCTTCTGCATGGGGGAATTGCAGATAAAAAACGTACTTTTAAAAGGCAGCTCCAGACTTCAGAATTCTTCAAGATTTCATATCTTAGTGCTCAAGTTGTAGAATTGACTTACCAGACAAGTATTCTGGTAAACCAGTTCATTTGCATTGTTTGTTAAGTTGGCAATTGCAAATGGTTATGATTAGTCTCTTCATGCAAGAATCTTAATTTATTCATTGTACTGATAACTTTTGACTTTTTTGACTTACTTCATAAACTGAGTATGTTATGTTAATTGTGAAAGTTGTCCTATTTTCACTGAAATAAAAGCACTTGCATTCTCGTGTGTTAAGAATGAATGATTTAAGCTTTTCTTACAAACTTATACTGAAGTGTCAGATGACCTCATTTGACTGGAAAGCAGCTATCAGTAAATACAAACAGTAGAGCCATCCTGCAAAACCACAAAGTTCTATTTTACAGAGTACCTGTCATTTTAATCGGTAATCTGTATTGATAAATTATTTATAACAGGTTAGTCTCATTTATGGTTATGTTTTCTGTAGCAGTGCCTTGTTCCATCTCAACAACTGATAGCACAACAGTTGTGAAAGCTGCCAAATCATGAGGAGGGTAATTTTGAAGCATGATTTTTGTCTGCAGTATCTTCTAGGTGCTTGCAGTGGAGTCATGAACTTAATCAACTTATTTCTGTTAGTGTGTCCTGAATGCTCACAACTGCCTGGGCTATGAAACTGTAGTGCTTTGGCTTAAAAGTGGCAGTAAAAAAAATACTCTGAAGCTTCTTTTTAATTTTCAATTTTCATATAAAAACATTCAGATATTTTTCCCCTGACAGTTCTGCTAATGTGAAAAATCACTGGTCTTTTTAAAATTAATGAAGTGAAATTTCTTGATGAACCTTAATAGACAGCTGTAACTCTTGCTTTTTACTGATGATCTTGGTTTTACATAATTTTCTGGATTTTAAAATTCATGTTTTCTTAGGCTACATTTTCTCTTGTTTTTACTAGCTATGGCATTTCCACAGGTCTGGGAAAAGTCAAGCATCAAACCTAGATAACTTTCCATACTCAGGAGGCTGCTGTGTTGCTTCTCAGATAACTAAACAGGAGGTAGCATAGGTCTTGAAACATGTAAACTGTAACATTGGTCAGAAAATTCATGCTTTGAAGGGTATCCTGGAGTCTGGAGGTGCCTCAACAGCATGGAAAGGTGCAGTAGAACTGGCTGCCAGTTCCACTGGTAGCTGTGGATGCTTTGGGTAACGATGAGAGAGAGAGGATTTTCAGGGATTCAGGGAGCTGAGTAACTAGGCTCTTGTAAAGTCCACTTCCTACCCTGTCTTTAGTACTATTGTAGCTCATGTTACTAGAATTAAAGTGTACTTATTGTTGTTGCAAGTGTGATCCATATTTAGGTACAGCCTCAATTATTTCTCTCGTTTTCTTAATTTCCCTCTGAGTGTGAGCACAAGCTCTCATTTTTGTAATGTGAACAAAACAACGCCCCTCCACACTCCCGTTTTCTTTTGCAATATAAGTTGTACAATTAGGAAAAGAACTTTTCATGTGGTCTTTCCCTTTCTCTTTCCCTTTCTCTCTCCCTTTCTAAGGTTATGACTGCAAGGACATAGAATCTTTTAACGTGGTACGGTGTTGTGGGTCCTTTAGCCCATGTAATAGAGAGGGGCATCTGTGAACTGTCCCACAGTTCATTTTGTTATCCATTAGCAGCACTCAAAGTACTACTTCAGAATTTCTCTTTTGTTTTTCGAAGTGGTATGAGCTGTAAGTATTTTTAATACAGTAAATGACTTTTCTTGCTCACACTTAATCATGCCAGAAGTGCAGGTTCATAGAACTACTTATTTCATACAAACTCAAGTATGTGTTCTCATTCATGCCTTTCTCTCTGCCTCTTCCATAGGAGACTCGTAGTGTCTATCAATTTCATTATGTTAATTGGCCTGACCATGATGTCCCTTCGTCTTTTGATTCTATTCTGGACATGATCAGCTTGATGAGAGAATACCAGGAACATGAAGATGTACCAATTTGCATACACTGCAGGTATCAAATATATTTATTTTTTCATTTTATATACATTTTTGGTTTTGAAGCCTACACTTTTGGTATGATATGCACTAGTTTGGTTCTAAATCAGAATTTATTTATTTATTGTAGCTTAAAAAAATTCCTCGTGTCAAAACTTAATTCAAAATCATACAGTCTTCATTTTCTCAAAACTGATGCCACAGTGAAATTTTGCTTCTGTTTCAGTTTAAGACAGAATATAAATCAGGAAAGAATGAGCCTTTGCAAGGGAAACCGTTTTGTGGTTCTTAAGACATCTAAATCCTCACAAGGACAAAATAGACTTTGAAGATCATTGCAAATCAGATATGGGAGTGAAGGCTCCATTCTCGATAGGAGAGACTACAGAGCAGGTGCATCACTAAGAACTCTGTCTGTCTTCTGATATGACAAAAACGATCTTTAATGAGCAGGCTGTAGTTTCCAGCTGGGAAGTCTTTGCTTCTGACCTGAAATTTGGCTAAACTGAACTGCTGTGAAGGTATTTTGGTGAACTGACAGTTTCTGATAATTTATCTAAAAAATTCTTGCCTGTGATATTCCATGCTTTTTAAAGTGACAAAAGTTCATGTATTATGTCAGGAAAAAAGTGAATTCAGATTTATAAACTAGGAAATGTAAATTGTTGGGGCTTATGAACTTTTTCAAGCTCATTTATTTTCTTGAAGTGCATAGAAGTCTACTGACTTAAGCTGCATTCTTGTTTAACATGTTACTCTTAAGTAAGTGATGTCTAAACCTGTAAAAAACTTCCTTAGCACTGAAACCTGTTTCATTTGTCATGCTTCTCTTGAATGTCAATATAGTTGTAAATATTGGCTCTTTACAACAGTATAATGTAGTAAACAGGCATGAATTATAACTGTTCATGTGTAAAATAGAAGAATTCATATTATTAGGAAATGTCTATTAGGACTGTTGTTTTTATAACTTTAATATTTATGGTTTTGAGCTAAAAAGCAGAAAATACAGGTGTAATACAAAATCAGAAAAATGCAGGAGGTCTTTAAATGTATTCTGTTCTTCCATTTAACATTTATCATTAAACCTGGACAAGATCCCTGCTGTTGAAGCAGTGGTAACTAGGAGTAGTGTGATGAGAGAAAGAAGCAAGAAAATTACCAGCACTGAAGCATCTCTCGTGACTGAAGCTCCAAATGGAAAACTTCGATTAAAACCTTCAATGCTCCACTTCGCACTACCGTTTGTTTTTGGGTTTTTTTGTTTTATTTTTACGACACTGTAGTGTCACGTTGAGTGAGCTTAAAATGATAGTTGAGGGATTTGGGTAATGTTGTTTTGTTTTTTTTAATGTGGACTCTGTAAATATAAAGCTTATGGTGTGTTTTTAACAAACTAAAATAATTTCTAACACGTAACTGTTGATGTTCATAGTGCAGGGTGTGGAAGAACGGGAGCCATCTGTGCCATAGATTATACATGGAATTTGCTTAAAGCTGGGGTAAGGAATCCTAAAAGAAGTTTTGTGGCATTCTGTAATTGCATAACAGTGATTGATTGAGCTTCTGAGTGTTCTAAAATAGTGAAATGTTTAAGGCATTCCAGAACTCTCCTGACAGGTTGGATGTTTAGTTTCATTGCATTCGTGCTTTACTGTGAACTTACTTTCCTTTGACAGCAGGCTTTTATCTAAAAAGGTCACTATCAAATTCCAATTTTTAAAAAAATATATTTCACTATAAGGTGATTTTGAGTTCAACTTTCTTACTCTCTCTGGTTAATCCTGCAGCTGCTAAAGCCTGATACTTCAAATGTGAAGGGATAACTTCATTCTGGGATCTTTAGATTATGAAGCATCATTCATGTTGCAGTGTCATATTAACGACATTGGATGTCTCATTTTGAAAATACTTGAAATGCTCTCATCTGGTCTAAATATAGATGTCAGTTTGGAATTGCTTTAAAAGAGGAATATTGAATATTTGCAGTGTGTAGAGAACAAATTAGCTTACCTACAAAAACTGGACTTATTTTTTAATGGCTAACAGCTTTTGTATTGTTCTTCTGACAAACAGTTATGTCAACGTAATTGACTTGCTTTTGTATTTCAGAAAATACCTGAAGAATTCAATGTATTTAATTTAATACAGGAAATGAGGACACAAAGGCATTCTGCAGTGCAGACAAAGGTATAGTTTGTTTTAAAATGAATGTGATATATATATAATTATTCTTTGTAAAGTTCCTGTGCACTAATTTTTATCTGGTAACCTATTACAGGAGCAGTATGAACTTGTCCATCGAGCCATAGCACAACTATTTGAAAAGCAACTGCAAAAATATGAAAGTTGTGCAGACTGGAAGATTGCAGATGGAGTGGTAGGTGTCTTTCCCCTATGAATTTCAATCAGCTGTAGCTGTTACCTTCTGATCAAGATTTGCCTGTGAAGTCTAGTTTTTAAAGTTGAGTGGTGTTAAGGCACATAAAGAACTTGTTTGAACTGCAAGTGGTTTTTGCAGAGCAGGGACAGCTGGTCTGTATTCAACTTCTTACACCGAGGACTTGGTTGTAAGAGTTGAGTCAGGTAATTAAAGGAACATTTACAATACACACCAAATGCATTTGCAGTGGGGGAAGCAATGGAAAGCATATGGATGAAATGGAGGACTCTTAACTCCCTTGAACTGTGAAATGTGCCCTTACCTTGGGGAGGTGATAGTAGTTGTTAGCTGATCTGTTGCTTTGATTGTCAGCATTTAGCTCAATTCTGATATATTGGCAGCAAATGAAATTTAGTGTAAAACCCAACCCTCTGCACATTGCTTGCTAAACAGTATGATGAAGACCAAGTGAAAAGTAAAGCTCCAGGCTACATATGCATGTATTTATATACAAATAAAGATAAATGAATACATGTTGTGTGTATAGATGAGTTCTCTCTGGTCTAGGTTTAGGTTAAACTCCTGAAAGGGGAAAAGCTTTACTGATGTTTTGTGTGGTGTTGGGCCCAATTTTAAAGCAGTAAATAAGCATTAATCTGACTCTTCACCTGAGACTTGGGTATTGCATGGCATTGTGTTCTGCCTTGGTCTGGGCCCAACACAGCCTTGACAGATTAGAGCAGGACTGGCAGTGAATGATCTGATGTTGTATTGAAGTGCTGTTTGCACTGGTATGGAGTGGGAGAAGGAAAATTAAGTTTAAAATGCCTTTTAACAAAGGAGGGGGAAAAAAAGTGGAAAAAACAGTATTTTTCAATGGTAATCACAGTATTTGAGAATTTTTCTGTCTTTCTGTCCTTCCACTTTAAATTTCATGTCCCCTATGGGTTTTTACCCTTTTTTATGTTTAGATATGTTTTCTTGTCTGCTACTGGGCACTCTATGAAAAATGGCCTTTTGGATCAATATATTCTTTCTCTTCCACAGTCCAGAACTCTGTATCCTCCTTCATCCCTGGACTGTGTTTTGTTTATTCAGTGATTTCAGTACCTAATTGGTGTAGATTAACAGCTCTCTAGAAAGGAATATGAGTAGTAACTTCAGGACCCTTTGAAATGTCTGGAAGTGATTTCAAATCTGGTTTTATTAATCACCATCTTTTTAATTTTAGGGGTTTAGCTGTTCTATACTGTGCTTTCTAGGAAGTCTAGAATGTTTTTTATTCTTGGGGAAAAAAAGGCATCCACTCTTCTGTTAACTCCTAAGAATTTATATCAATTCATGCAACACTTCTGGAATCTTTAGTTGTGACAAGAAGCCTGTGGACTAAATGCAATATGAATAAGACAGGCTGTTTAATTAGTTACCAGTTTGATTAAGCTGATATGTGAATTATCTTTTTTTTTTTTTTCCTGAGGAATTAGCATGATAGGGTCTGGAATGTGCAGATTTATTAGCTTTGTACAGAAGTGATTTCTAATTACTTGAGTTTTGGTCGTAAAATAATAGCTAGATGAGTCTGCTGTACCTTCTGGTTATTTGGCTTTGATCTGACCTATGTTTGCACTCTTTTATAGAATCAGAAATGTCTCTTATTTACCTATTGCTATATATACTATATTACTTATTTATGTATTCCAGAACATGGGTAAGGCAGTGGCACAATATGCTGGTATTGTTTCTGTAACAAAGGCAAGTTCTGTCTGTAGCAGAGCTTGAGAGATTTGCTGGCTGAGTAATAAAACAAGAACAAATAGATGATGGGTGGTTAATGCACATGGAGGTGAGACAGGGAGAAATCACAGCTCTGAACAGGCAGTGATGGAGTGCAAGTTTTACTTGGATATGATCTTGGTTTATAATCAGTAAGTTGAAAAGGAAATGGAATTTTAGCAGTTATTTGGAAACTAATAAGAGCAGGGAATGTAATGTCATTGTGTGGGTACCTTACAACTTGACTACTGTCTGCAGGTCAAGTCTGCTTATCTCAAAAGCTTATTACAGAGCTCAAACATTAAAAAACTGGACAAGGATCAAAGGTGTTGGAAGGCTTCATCTAAAGAACAACCAGACTGAGGTGGAGAAGAAATGGCTGAAGTTAAATACAGTAGAGGCTAAGTAACAGTGAAAAGCTGATTTCTACTAACCTTTTCTAAAGGATATCAGTGAGACCTGGCCAACTTAATATGAAAGTGATATATATATAAGGAATGCAACATGAAACTGCAGAGCTCCTTGCAGTTGAAAGCCTGTAGCTTTGAGGTAAATGTCTCAGCATCTTGGAGTCTTCTTCCATGAATTTGCTCAACCTCTGACCTATGAATTCCAGAGTTGCAGTCTGCTGGAGAATATCCTGTAGGGAAGGGTCCCTGCATACCTGCTCTGACCTTATTCTTCCCTGTAAGTTTCCTTTTCATCACTGCTGGAAACAGGGCAAAATAAGCCTTTCAACCTGACTAGGCACGGCCTTGTTTACATTGGGAAATGATGCTTCTTCCTATTGTTGCTTGAATATTTCTGCAGAAAGGTCGAGGGGGAAAAGATCTCACAGGTGAAGAGTTTCTGTATCTAAAAGTTTGGAACTTTAATTTGCTGTTGTCCACTTGTTAGGAAATTTGCCTTCAGGGAACTAACTGGTGTAGGCTTACCTTCAGTTATGGTTATAAGAAAGTCTTTTGCCTCACATATCCAGTTTAATATTTTCTTGTAGCTTGAACCTGATTTTCAAAACTTTGAGACTCACTTGGCCACAGTGGTTTTGCTGTTCTGAAAGAGCTCCCTTTCTTTCTCCAAGGGTGTTATGTACCATCTGTTGTATATGATGTCTGACTTTCTCCGGAAATGTCCTAGTTTGTTTTCTCTTAAAAACCAAACAAGCATTCTGAGATGTGTCTTAGCTAAAAAGCTAATTCTTATGCAGGAATTTTTCAAATAACTTCATTAAATACTGTGTAATATTCTAAGGTTCCTTCACAGAGCCTACTCTGCCTGCAGATGCTACAGTAACTGTGGAATGCTGAACATGTGAAGGATTTTAATTATGTTCAATGGAAATAATTCCAAATAAAATAATGTGCTTACTTTGGATATGTTACTGTTAATTGAATAGGAGATACTACTGGGCTGAAGAGGAAATGTTTCATTTACTCTATTTTGATAATGCTCTGAAGAGTTGGAGCGCTCTGTAGGATTGGTTTCACGGTTTTGTTGTCCAATTGCTGTTCTCATTTCAGGCAGTGTTTGGAATGAATTGAGTTACCGAGGCCTTTGTAAGCAGGGCTTGCCAGTAACATCACAGTAAAAGGTTAATCTGATTGGCAGCGAGTACAGTATTCATAGGGAAGTAGCTCAGACACAATCCTGAATGTGTGTTCCTGTGAACTTGCCAGCTTTGCCCTGCTGGAAACAATAATGTAGAAAGTCAACAACAAGACATGCGGTGTTTGGAAATAGACTTATAGGGTTAGAATTTCTGTTAGTGTTTGATAGAAAGGATTCGAAACCATGTAGAAAATGCATATGTGATATACTGTAATTGAATACTCTTACCATATAGTTATACATATTGTGAATGTCTAGAACTACAAATGAACCTAAAATAATACTAAGTATGTAAATGAAATGAGAAGCTCTGCTCAGATACCAGTACTTTCAACAGTCCCCACAGCAGCCAAATTTCAGGGTGAAGAATTGCCTCTCTGATGAGAAAATATTTCAGATGCTAAATTTGATAATTAGAATTATCCCCTCCCTCCCCTTAGTACTCGTAAATTCCCAAACAATTAAATTGGAACAGAGTTTTGGACTCAGCCCCCTTCTCACTGAAATTTTTGGTCATACTGTCGTGTATTCGAAGTCAGTAACTGTGCTTTTCTCCATCATTGGTTTTGTTAGTACTGCTGTGAAAATATTACACTTGGTGTTATGTTTGGAAGCTTTGAAACATATGTGAGCTGATTATCTTGATCATTTGATAAGATCTCGGTCAGATTTGTGTCAGTAAAATATTTTGAGTTATTTGAGAAGCTTCTTCATGATCTGAAGTGAACCATAGCTGTCTTGGAAAGTCTGAATCAGATGGAATTCCATCCAGTTGTCTGTTCTGGTTGGATGCAGGAAAAGGAAAATTGATTAAAAGACAAACAAGGTTCCCTATCACTTCAAAAATGCTTCTTATTGAATTCTGTCTCTTGACAGTAACAAGCATGTTACAGCACTGCAAGTCCTTGTTTTACACTTTTCCATGAGTAGAAGTGTGTGTTAATGAACACTTTCTCCAAAATCTGGCATTGCTGGTGCTCTCCAGTGTCTCTTGTCTAAAAGTGACAGTTCTGTTGCTGTGGTTGATTGCACTTTTAGAAGTCATGGAGGAATCAGCTGCTATAAAAGAATGTTGATATTTCAGACATTAGTGGTTTAGAAACTGTAAGTGAAAAGACTGCTGTTCATATTCTCTTTGCTGTTTTGCAGCTTGGAAAGATATTTTTTGCCATTGTAGCATGCTTAAAAATCATATATGTCTTCAGTGGCATTTATCTTGTTGCCTGTGCTTGGAATGTTTTATTTGATCTGAGTCACTTGGGTGTATCATTTCAGTCTGAAGTATTTCTCATTTTGTCTACTGATGCTCAGTGATTCCCATGCTGCCTTATTATACAGGCAAAAGGAATGCCTCCATTCCTTTTAAGGGAAAACATGAGTTACTTCTGGAGGAGTCTTTGCAGTAAATTTGCCAGTATTTTATCAGTTCAGAAAGTTTCTGAATGACATTAAATATTTCCACTGCGAGTTCCAAAAGAAAATTATACATTGCAATTCCTGGGCAAAATGTTTTGACTTGTAGGCAGTGTGTGTGTGAAATCTGTCTGTGATCCTCTGTTTGGCTGAAGTCAGTGACAGCTCTCTTTGGGGGTTCAGCCACTGGGGGAAAGACCCTCCCTTGGGAGATGAGAGCACAGTTTAGGGTCTCCTTAGCAACTTGAATTCAGACACTGCTTCTGCCGTGAGAATGCCTGCATTGCTACAGGAACATGAGTTGCCCTTTTGTTGTAGTAGACTAGATTTAATCTACGCTTCTAAGTATTGGACTTCATGGCCTTTCCTTTTGTTGGTGTAGCCTTTCATAGGTACGTATGCACACAGTTCTATATGTGTGTAATTTAACAGAATACCTATAAATTGAGGTATGAGCATGGATCTGAGTAGCTGCCCCCCCAGTGAGGACAGGGGAACTCTTGCACTGTTGAGCATTTGATGCACAGAGACACAAAGGTTGGGGAAAGATCCTGTTCTTTTGTTTACCCGTGTATTGTTAATGCTTCTGTTGTGGTGAGGAGCCTGCCAGGGTATGGGTAGCTATCTTCTGTAAGAAAGCAGAGTGCTGCACTGAACATTTATTTCGCTGAATTGCATGTTTGTGAATCCATTTTACAAAAATTATTCTCTATGACCCCTGTGAACTATGTATGTTGTCCTGGTCTGTCTAAGCTGATCCTTTGGGAAACTGCATTGTGCCTGAGAAGGCAACATCTGTCTCGAGAAGCGGGAGAGTGTCGGCTGATGTCGGTAAGCTGTGATTAGGAAGGCTGTGGAAGGGTTTTCCTTAATACTGCCATCTGCTCTGCTCAACAAATGTGGGCATCCCAGTGAGTTACCCTATATTCACTTTTAGGGCTGAGCTTCCTTTTTTGCTCTCTGTTTTTCTGCCTGTTTGCTTCTTTTGATATACGACAGGGAAATCCATGAGTTGATATCACTCAAGGGTGCTCAAAATACTGGTTATTCCCTATTTCTTGTGATGTTGAACTGGGAAAAAGGGAGAGACTTGTTCTGAGAGTTCAGGCAGCAGCATTTGTTCAGATAAAAACAAGAAAAGAGCCAGCAGTAACCTATGCTACAGCAGCACTGATACGAGTACTCTCTTCTTTCCTGCCTGTATTAGTGCATTTTATTACTGCTTTAAACTTACATAATTCTCAACCTTTGAAGTAAAAATCTTCCACTTACTGGGTAATGACTTTGTTTACTTTTAGACAAGCCTTCACAGAAACATCAATCCACTTGGCTAATTAAGGCAAGTAGTGAAGTGCTTCTGTTTTTGGGGACAATAATTCTTGTAACAATCTTGCTCCTCATTTAATGTAATGAAAACAGTGAATGGATGTGGAGTTTAACCTAATGCACAGGTGAAAACCTTTGAACACTTCTCTGCCTGAAGCCTTCCCACTGTACAAAGTTGGGGTAACCACCGATTTTTTTGGGGTTAAACTTAAAAGTACCATTTTGTGGAGGGGTTTTCTGTTGTTTTTTTTCCCCATGAATTGTTTTTGTAAACTCCGTATGTGCCTTAGAAATTTGAGTTTATACACATTTTTATAAGGTATATCCATACCTTTTATTACCAGAGTAAAAAATGGCAGTGCCTCTTCAGCTACTGCTGGCTGTCTCAACTGGAAACACCTTCTTACTGTATGTGTGGAGCTTTAAAAGTCTGCAATAAGTTTGCTTCTGTAATAAGCTTTTTCTTCCGCCTGTGAGAAAAGCCTATCTCAGGAAACATTCTGTTCACAAACACTTCACTTTACAAACACAGAAGGACAGGGATGCAGCTGCTGGTTTGTTTTCTGGACAAGCTAGTCTGCACCACAGCCAAGAGGCACGCCCTTTCCCTTGCCAATACCCTTTAGAAAAAATGAGTGCATAAATAAGAAATCTGTTCCTCAAAACTTCTGTGCTGGTGGAACTGAACTGGGAGACTTTTCTGACCTGTTGTAGGACAGAGAAGTTGGTGGGCAGGGGGAGGAACTCTTGTGGAGTCTCACTCTTTCTAGTGTCTGTCTGCCTTGTGAAACCTGTGTGTGCCGTGGAGCCTGCTCTGTTCTCAGGATGCAGTTGCAGGAGTTTCCAGCTCTGGCTGTCAGTACTTATGATTGTGGGGCCTTTTTAGTACAGTACCAGTGCATTTAGTGCTATCCATAGTAACAAATACATGTTGGAGAGATTCAGAGCTTACAGTGTGCACAGCTTGGGGAGGTGGGGAGGAACATGACACAACCACTGAGCAGGAAACCAGGTTGCTTTTGTTGAATACTGAGAGCCTCAGCACCTTTGGCACCAACCTCTGGAATGGTCCCCTGCCTCAATGAGGACAATAAAATTTGGTTTTATGTATGTTCAGGGCAATATGATCTTGTGGTTACCCATGATTTGATGTCAAAAAGCTGGAAATTGCTTTTTTGCATGTTTGAGAGGAGGCTGGTAGGGGGGTTGGATGTCCATACCTCATGCTAATGTTTAATTCCATCAATGACTAGGAAAAAATACAAGTGTGGTGTGGTTGTTTTTTTTTTTTTAAATTAGTGTGTCTGCAATGGTTTGCAGCTAGATTGTAAAAGTTCTGTGAGCCCTTAATGGTTCAGTAAGTCATGGAAAACTGACAAAGGATTTATCTAGGAACAAAGGCACCCTTTTAAGATAAGAGGTCCTGTGTTTAGTTTACAAATCAAGCATGGCATTCATACTTTTTCCTTTTTTCAGTATCCCATTAGACAGTTTTGGATGCTATGTGCTGATAAAAGTACTTTTTGCTGAGAGTGATCATTAAGGTAGTGCTGATGCAATAAATCTCTGAAGGTGTTTGACTTGCAACAAATACTGTTTATTAAGAAGCTAGAATTATACAAATCCCACTATACTGAATGTATTGAAACTTAGTTCACAGTACCCTTCACGTTGAGAGCCAAGCAACAGATTACCCCGGGAAAACCAAGAGTCATTATTAATAGAAGTAACAGAGACTTAAAGAAACAATACATTCCAGCATAAATACAAAAAGTAGTTCTGGGCTATTTGTCAGGTTGAGCAAGATGTTGCAAAATGTAAAGGCTCAGATCTGGAAACAAAAAGGGGTAGAATTTTGTTTGGAACAGGGGCCAATTGTTCTGTTGTCTTAATCCCCAGTCTACTGGCTGGTCTCTTACTGCTGCATGAAAAGCTGGACGTGACTTGACAGCGTACACTGATAGCCCAAAAAGCCAAATACATCTGGGGCTGCATCAAAAGCAGTGTGGGCAGCACATCGAGGGAGGTGGTGCTGCCCCTCTGCTCTGCTCTGGTGAGGCCCCATCTGGAGCAACTGAGCTCTGGGACCCCAGTCATAAGAAGAATGTGGGCCTGTTGGAGTCCCGAGGAGGGACACAGTGACGGACAGAGGGACGAACACGTCTCCTATGAAGACAGACTGAGACAGTTGGGGTTATTCAGCCTGGAGAAGAGAAGGCTCCAGGAAAACCTTTTTGTGGCCATGAAGTACTCAAAGGGGGCTTATAAGAAAGTTGGGGGCAAACTTTTTAGCAGGGCCTGTTGCCTGTAGGACAAAGAATAATTGCTTTAAACTAGAAGAGGGTATGTTTAGACTGGGGGAATAAGAAAGGTTTTATGATGAGAGTGATGAAACACTGGAACAGGTTGCCCAGGGAGGCTGTAGATGCCCCATCCCTGGCAACATTCAGGGTCAGGTTGGAGAGGGCTCTGAGCAGCTTGGCCTCCTTGAAGATGTCCCTGCTTATTGCAGGGAGGGGGTTGGACCAGATGGCCTTTAAAGGTCCCTTCCAACACAGACCATTCTATGAAAACCAACCAACCCCGACTGAGCTTCAGTTGTGTTTGTTTAAATGTGAGTGGCTTTTATCTGCTAATTGAATCTTACCCCCAAAAAACTTGATAGTCACAGCTAGTGGTCAACAGGACAATGAACTTGCTGTGCCATTTCTCTGAAAGGGCTAACACAATCCATTTATTGAGGAACAATAGGGTATTTCTGCTGGAGTACTTGTGCAATATTGCATTTGACAGCAAGTTAATGGGGGAGGTTAGTGAAAAACAGTGAGAAAGATCAAAAGATTTCATTTTTTTCTTTGCAGGTAAAGCTCCACCTAGTATACTGAGGAATAACATTTGATAATAGACTCTTCACACTAGATGACAGTGGTATGGTAGACTAGTAATGGAAATGAAAAACAAAACCAATCTAAATTTAAGTGAGGTTAGTTAGCTATTGAGATAACTTAGCTATAGTTTGTCTTGCAAAGCAGAAATTGCTCACTGAATTCAAGTGTAATTATCCCATTTGAAGCAGAAATCAACAGGGAATTCCCTTTAGTTTTGTAAGACTGAGGGTCAGTCTCTGTCACAGTCTGGGCAGGCTGGCTTTGAAATGTATTACACTGATTTGGGATGTTCTTTTCTAAAATTGCTTTTTGAAAGAGAATTCCTGCAAGAGAAACCTTTAGGTAAAATAAGCATTAAAGTCAAGATAACACTAAGGTCTTCCTTGGTTTTGTTGGGTCTTTGGCTTTGTTTGGGTCTTTGTGGCACCAGTATGGAAATGGTATGTCAGCTTTAGACTCTTGCTCACTCTATTTTTATTGTTATACATGCATGTTTTTACTGAATGCCTGGGTTGTAGTTCAGGAGTGTTCATGGCCACTCTTGGGGTTCTGTGTTTTAGATCTGTGGCAAAAACCGTGCTGGTGGGTTTTTGTAACTCATGTTGCAGCTGTGTCTGAACAACCTTCTCAGTCCATACTGACTGTTTCTTAGTCTGAGCTCCCAGTGGAGGGGAAACAACCAGGCAGGTGACCCAAATTAACCAAGGAGACATTCCATAGCATCATTCCATAACACATGCTCAGCAGTAAAGAGGGATAAGAGGGGCTTCAGTGAGGTTTGAAACCAGCTGGGCACAGGCCTACCTGTGGGAGGTTGTGGGTGATTGTGTTTGCATTGCTTGTTTGATTTCTTTTTATCTTCTCTCACTTCTCCTTTGCCTACCAAACAGTTTTGTCTTGTGAGTTTTCTTGCTGTTCCTCTTCCCCCCTCCAGGGATGGGGTGGAGAAATAAGCACGTGAGTGTCTCTGTGGGGCTTAGCTGCCTTCCAGGGTTAACCCACAGCAAAACTTTATATGTATATATGTATGTGTGTATGGATTCACATATTTGTAAATATATATGTGTATAAAATATATTTATGGTCCTCCTAAAGCAAAATTGAAATCTTTATGCTTTGCTGAGTAAAGTAACTTCATTATTCACGAATGGGAGATGATTTCGAAGTGTTGTAGATCAATGCATTAGATCTCATCCACTTGTCACTTTAAAGTAGGTGAAGTTCTCATTTTCTTACTAAAATACAGATTAGTCTTATCTTCAGTGGAGTGATTGTGTGAGTGAAAATAATTAGACTTACTGAAAAATAGATGCTTTCCATATGAATAATTGGAAGGGTGTAAGAGGTTGCTCACTACTAACCTGAAAGATAAACTTTTGAGAATTTCCTTGAGTGGATTGTTCAATTACAAGCAGAACAAAATCTTTAGTCAGAAAAAATCTGAACTTGGATACACAAGGTATAGAATATCTTTTTGCATTTAGAGCAGAGTTTTGAATTTGATCTCTATATGACAGACAAAAGTAGCTTGTGTTCTTATATATTATTGTCAAGTATCATTATGAATCTTTGGACCTTATGGTTCAAATGTTGCACGTATCAGCTTTACCGCCATGAGTAAAAAAACCTTTTTCTTTTAATCAGGATGAAAATAATACAGAGAATGCTGTCAGTTCTTCAGATGCTGAGAAACAGGATTCTCCTCCACCAAAGCCTCCACGGACCCGCAGGTAGTTAACTATGTTAATAGACTATTTTAAGCTGAAAGATTGACATGTGTCATTAATATAGAGTAAAGCTACTGATGCTAAAAAGATTTAAGAAGATACATTTTTTCTCTTTATAAATAGTAATATACAGAATGCAGATAAAAGTCTTGTAATTGACTCTAAATATAAGCTTTAACATCTTTGAGAAGTCTGTGTTTGAATATCCCAATCTTGCAGTGACTGTCTGTGAGCAGACAAGTATACATCTTTACTAGTCAGTTGTGTTAGGTCTATATGTGCTCTGATTCTGGTAGGTGATGGTAGCAAAACATTCTTAAAATAGGCTCAAGTAATGACTAAACCCTCATTTTTGGAGACAAAACCATAATGAAACACCTATTTGTTCCAGAAAATCTCAGGTAAGTACTGCTTTTGACTAGAGTATGCCAACCGACTGCTGTTCTTGTTAAGAAAAATTGGTCTCACCAATCTTTTCGTTCAACAGAGGAGAAAGAAAATATCTCTAGCTCTTAAAATGCATAGACTTAACTTTAAAAAAGCCAGAGGTAAATCAGCCTCAAATGGGTACCCAACCTGAGTATTGAGACAGCTAAAGAAGTAACTCTGCTGAACTAAGTGTCCAGGTCCCTTAGCTGGTTTGTGGAAGGCTTATAGGGACTTTTGGCTGGTGATCTTTCCTGTGTTACATTGCCTGTAGTTAAATAGACATGAGGTAACCACTTGGGTTTCCTAACGTTATAGAATGACATAAGAAACCACCAGCCAGTTAATATTGTTATATAACAATTAGTCATAAGGGAAGTTTTATTGCTTTAAGATAAATAAATAAACAAACATGGAAATGAGCTGGGGCTTTTTACAACCAAGTGACATGGTTTGTGCTATGTAGGTAATACATTTTTTACCTTATTTAGATTGATGGTGTTATGATTGTATTCGATTACATAGATTGAGATGATATCAGTTAACTTGTGTTCATGATGAGTTACAAGCTCTTCTTGAAACTTACTCACTGAACTTAGAAATATGATTTCTGTTCAATAGGTAATTTCCTTATTAATGTTCCTTGAATTAATCTTAGGTGTACCTTGGTTTTCATAGTTTTTATATATTCATGTAATTGTAATATATGCATAATTCATGTTTAAGCACACATCTGTCATATCTGTATTGCATTGTTCTTTACTTACTGCGTTAAGTTAAAATCTTTTAATCTCTCCTTAAAATCCTAGTCTTTTTTGGACCTGTTTCCATAAACTCATACTTTCCCATCTGCCAGCACTGGCAGGCAGAGGCAGATTGGTTCCTTAGAGGTGAATAAATGGAAGCTTTTAGCAAAGCTGTTGTCTTTGTAAAATGGAGATTGTTTTTAAAAAGCAATTGATTGCACCCCTCGTGGAAGATGCTTCTGAGGAAAGATTTTATTTGCTATTAGTCACATCTGGTCAGAATACCCACTAATGAGCATGTTTTTTTTCTTGATGAGGGAGGTAACTTTGCAAATATGCAGCCTGATTCAGTCAGGACATAGAGCCAGCTTTTGTGTATTGTGGGTGTTCTGGCACAGGTTAGCATCTTTTTCCTGGGGAGGATGGGGGAGCAGAGTCCATGAAAGATTCTAATTTAAACTCCGTATGGAGAAGGAAACATTCCTGTGTTGCCAGCCAAATGTGTACTCGCTGTACATGCACTGTCTCTGAAGAAGTTACAAGCACGTTGCTAAAGCTATTTTTGAAAAGAAATGAGGTTTTAAAATTGTTTCTGTTCTGTGATGTAGTTGGCTCTAGAGTGTGTGATTAGTAAAGCAACTTGCATTTTTTTTAAGGGCAGGTTTAGCAGCTGCTTTGTTTTCTAAAGCAGAAAAGGCTACAGTGACTAACAGTGCAGAGTACCGTGGGCCAGCTTGGTTCCAGGTGACCCTGCCTGAGCAGCAGCAAAGCTGGTTTATATCTCTTGACCCCAGGGGGCTGGTCTGCCACAGTGCTACCAGACCAGGCCATGCTTGCTGAGGCACTAAAGCTTATGGTGCCTGTCAGTTGTTTCCTGGAGGAGATGGTGACATCTCTACAGCCCTTTTCACTGGCCAGCAGCTCAGTTAGTGGTAGAACTGTTGTATGAAGGTGGCTTTCTCACCTGTCTCTTCTCTTGTTCCTGACATTATTGTGATGTTATCATGACATCATCTTTGTATCTTCTTTGAACTTGTAGATTTCTTCCTCTTAAAGTAAAATCTTATGTCTGTGCTAAGCAAGGATGAGATGTCACTAAAGACTTTTACCATGTAAGAGAGGAAGCTTACTGAGAGAGGGATAATTAATCCTTTTAGTACTTTTGTTAGCCTGGGCATATATTGGGGAAGGAGTACTACAAAATATAACTTCTAATGGCACTTCTCTAGGATGCTTTTATGTCTTTCTCTTCTTGGAAGTTACAAGTATGTTTAGGCTATTGCTAGTAAATGGATATTAAGCTGGTGTTTTGTTTACTTAGCTCACCATGAAGCATCTAGCTGCACTCGTTTTTCAGATGTTTTGGATTTGTGCTGCCTTCCAATCTCTTATCACCTTGTAATGCTTTAATGTAATTAATATTTGCTGTACAATATGTCAGCATAGTCATTTAGCCTAATGTCTCTCTCCATCTGATGTCAACATAAACCAAATTCTAATATTGGTCCTTGATTATTACAGAGGTAGACAAGAACAACTCATGAGTGCCCACATCAGCACCTTATTCTAGAAATTGCTTGTCTGTGCAGTTGATAACTTCTTTTGAGAGTCCCCTTGAATTGTTAACTTTCTTGGAGCACTTGAGGGCATGGAAAGTGTTCTTTGTTAGACATGTTTAACTATTTTCAGGTTAAGGCAGGAAGAGGACATAAATTAAGGTTTGGCTTTATCGTTATGTATAAGACTGAAAAACTCAAGTTTAAATTTACAGTTTAGGACTGTGCTTGATTTTACATGTCTGATGCTTCAGAATTCAGAGGAAGCATCTTAACACCTTTAAGTGCTAATCCTTGAAATATTTGTGTCATTAGTAGTCAGTTCTAAAGTATTTGGAAGAAGAGGCGGTTTACTTTAATCAGATTTGGTTGCAAAAAGTTCCTTATTTTCAAGTTCAAATGGAGTATGAAATAAAAGCAGAAACTCAGACATAAACTCACAAAGAGCAAAGATGAGGTAACAGCTTTTTTGTATGCAGTGTAATGAAGAACTACGTGCTGCTGTCTGAAGGAGAAAAGGTGAAATACTGAGCAGTTTAACTTCTCATCACATTATGTTTGGACTTCAGTCTAATGGCAATAATATGTTTCCAGGGTTATGTGTTATTCTGTTTCATATCAAAACCTGCAAACCATCTCTTTGTGTGTTCTGCAAAACTAAGATAAAATTGATTGGTTTTCCATCTTATTTAGCTGTCTGTAATTTGTATGCCACAAGTAAAAAACCAAAAAGCCTAGGGAAGTAAATTTTACAAAATAAATTCACTAGATTGTTATTTTTATTAATTTGTTATACTTTTACCTAATTTTTTAATATATTAATTATTGTAGTACAGTTGGCAACAGCTTAACTCACTGAACTGCAGTTTTTCTTTTCTGTCACGTGGATGGCAGTGATTTAATGCTAAAGTAGAATAAGGTGGTTGTCTGGCTTCAGCCTGCTTACGTTGAGCTTAATTTTCCTATTTTAATTATGAGGGAGGATGTAGAGCTCAGTATCTATTTTTGGTTGATCATAGCAGCTGCATTCCATGACCTTGGCATCACTCTCTTTTATTTGAAACACCCTGCAGTATGCTGTGTAGAATAACCATGGATTACTTAATGCTTTTTTTCTTTTGAACACTGGCCAAGTTTCATTTAAATCTGAACCCACGGTGCCCAGTTTTTAAAACATTCTAAAAACTTATAATGCATTGCAGAAAAAGCAAAAATGGTGTTGCTGTTAATTCATTTTGGTTTTGGCTTTTTTATGTGTATATTGTTGGTGGGAAGCTTTTTTTTTTTTTAATTGTAGTCCTTTTGACAATTGTATTTAATTGTTATTATGATAAATAATTTTATAAAGCTGTTATTACCTTATTTATTTACCTGACACCTGTGAAGCCACTGGCACGAGGGCACTGCATCAGCTGCTCAGGCTGTGTGGCAATAAAAGTGTACAAAAAAGCTGCCTTGATCCCCCAGGAAATTCCATATCCAGTGGTGTATGAGGAAGTGCCAAGGTAGTGGCATTCCAAGATAATCAGTAGCAGTGAAGAGACACTTCAAGGCATGTCATGAGAAAGCTTTCTGTTTTTTTAGTACACAGTGGGATTTTACAAATGTCTGTGTGAAATGCTTGCTTTTGCAATATATAAAAGCAGTGCAGGGTTTATTTAAAGGTCTGATACAGGAAAGCCTAATTCCCTTTCTTGAATGGTCTGGCTTTCTTTGGTTCACTGATTCTTTTCTGCCTCTTTCGTGAGCTTTCTGTTAGCTTCCTGGTATTTTAAATCAAGCTGGTTTTACTGTCTCCTGTTGTTTGTAACAGTATTAGTAGTTCATCTTCAGATGATTTTCTGCCTCTGGGGGAGAAGTGTCTGTGGAGGACAGCTGCTGAAGGGCATGCCAAAGAAAGCATTATGCAGCAGCCCAAAATGCCCAAGACTGGCAAGAGTTTTAGATAAAGCTACTGCCAAACAGAGGCCTGAATGTGTACATGTCCTAGTATTTCTGCTGTGTGGAAACAAACAAAAACATTATTTGCAATGAAGAACATGTGAAATAATAATAGTAAAGTATCAGTAAAATGGAAAAATCGTTACCTATTGGCCTCTATTTCTTTATTTAAAGAGAAAAACTGCATTAGGGCATTTGGGCATCTCAGTTTCTGAGGATGGATGTCCCTCAATATTAATTAGGCAAAGAATCTTTTGGCAAATAGTTTCTCAT
Source organism: Scytalopus superciliaris (assembly GCA_013400415.1). Classification (NCBI taxonomy): domain Eukaryota; kingdom Metazoa; phylum Chordata; class Aves; order Passeriformes; family Rhinocryptidae; genus Scytalopus; species Scytalopus superciliaris. The sequence goes on from VXBX01002945.1 coordinate 588,564, forward strand.
TTGATCACTGTAAGCTCTCATTTAAGAATGAAGGAATGACATTTAACTTCAAATGTAATGGAAAACATTGTGGTAGTTCTGTTGAGCTGTGTACAAGGAAGCTGTTTGATCAACTTTTGGGTTGCTGACTTATGCAGCATTTCCCGTGTCATCAGTTCTGTGGATACATCTAAAGGAACTGTGGGTATGCACGTGGGGCTCTGTTTACCAAGGGATCAAAGGGGAGAGTGATTTCATTGAACAGTAATGGGTGAAGAACTTAATGAATTTTGACTGGTATTGTGGGCCTGTAACCTTGTCATATCTAGTTTAAGGCTAATTTGCTCCTTTAGCTAATTGTAACGCTTAATGGTATGTCTGTACCAGATAAGAAATTAGTTTTGCTGATTGCATGTGTAACTCTGGGTCAGGAAAATGAGGTCAATAAGGGAAAACCATTATTTTCAGTAGGAGGATTTAGTGGGGATTAGTGATGAGCATCACTGCTGGTAAAGGGGGCATGTAAACATTTGTACAAATGCACTCTCTCTCTCTTTCCCTCCCCGTGTCCCCCACCCCCATTCAGAACTGAGGAGAGAATTTCAAAAGGAGGGATTCTTCTGTCTTTAATGTGTATTAAATTGGAGCAGGACTTATATTCCACCCCATCCCCCCTTCCCTGTCCTAGCTTTACTAATTCAAGCAAACAACTTAAGTCTCAAGCTTATTCATTTTTCAACAACATCTAGAGGCAAAAGTTCCCAGATCACTTCTATTAGATTGCTTTGATGTGCTTTGTGTTCCTACTGTTTTAATGTAAAGAAAAATACCAATATACAAGCACAAGGAGGAGAGGAAGAGAAGGAATTTGAGGCCCAGCTCTTTGTGACAGGAATCAGGCAGAGAAAGAGGTAACCTGGGAGAGCTGCAAGGGGATTTGGGGTTTTTCAGATATAAAGATACGGTAACTTTTAGAAGATAATTTGGAAGCTGGAAATCTTGCAGTACTTCAGGGGATTGGGATTTTCATAAACTGAGAATCCAAACAGTTCTCTTTAGTATGGAATCCCTTGTGTAAGCATTTTAGTTCTTCAACCCTATACTGCTATAGCTTGGTGCTGATAAAGTCACAAGGATGGAACACGTGCTGTAGCCTGTCCCAGGTCTGGTATGCTTTTACTTCTGTACAAGAGTGTGAGGCAGTCCCCTGGGGTTATTTTGTTTTTCTATAGGTCATGATAATCCCAAGAATTTGCACTGACTCAGTCCATTTTAGGGCTGTTTTGGAAGTAGGGGAGCAAATAGTATCACTTTGACTTTGCGATGTGACATGCAGACAAGTAATAGTAGCCTGTCTGATGCCTTTCTCTTGTGGACAGGCAGGAATTTTTGTGCTGTTGTGTGGCCCTTCTTGCGTTGGGGTGCCCAAAGCTGGATGTGATATTCCAGGTGGGGTCTCACCAGAGCAGAGCAGAGGGGCAGAATCCCCTCCCTCACCTGCTGCCCACACTGCTGGGGATGCAGCCCAGGGCACGTTTGGCTCTCTGGGCTGGGAGTGCACATTGCTGGGTCATTCCAGCCTCTCATCCACTGGCACCCCCAAGTCCTTCTCAGCAGGGCTGCTCTAATTCCTTCTCCCCCAGCCTGTGTTGAGACTGAGGATTGCCCTGGCCCAGGTGCAGCCCTTTGCACTTGGCCTTGTTGGACCCTGTGAGGTTCCCGTGGGGCCTCTTCTCAAACTTGTTCAGGTCCTTCTGGATTTTTTAAAGGCTCTGAATGAGAATTATAAAAATGCCTAATTTCCTGTTCGCAGACAAAACTTTTGTCAGTTATGCTCAATGTTTATAATCAACTACTCTGTGTCTAATCTGAAAGTAAAATGACCATGTGTTTGAAGAGCTTCTCTTAAGTAGCTTGAGATGGGCTGCAACTGTAAGTGATGTGCTCTCGCTTACATGCACTATATATAGAGAGAGATCATGTATTCCACTGTGAATGATCTTTATGCTGTTTGCACCTCGTGTCAGCTAAACTTGGTCTGCATCATTAGCCTTGCAACTATTCACAGATTATTAAATGCATAAACATGAAAATGAAATCCTCCTGGGCATGTGCAGAAAAATAAAAATAAGGGAGGATATTCGGTATTATGTGGGCTGTAAGGATTTATTCTTTTTTAAAGAAATTTTTCTTGGCTTTATTGAAATTCTAGTTACACGTGTCAGGTTTCTCTGAGCCACTTAAGGAGGAAAAAAGTAGTGAAATGCTGCCACAAGAGGGCCTGTCTTACAGTGTCTTTGAAAAATTCTTCTGGGAAAGGATGTGAGCAATCTTTGAACTATCTGTGAGGATTAGCTGTGGACTGAATGTGTGTCTTTATGATACTCTGAAAGATGTTTTGAGTGTGTTGACATAGTTCTTGCCTATCCCATTAGTCATATTCTATAAACATTGTCTGTATGCAGTGGAAGCTCTGCATGGAGTTTGATATTGATATGACAGCATTACTACTGCAGAGGGAGATGGCTAGATACCTAAAACCTTGTCAAAATACAGAAAACTTAGACAATTGTGTTCTGTTGTTTTGCAGTTGCCTTGTAGAAGGAGATGCTAAAGAAGAGATCTTGCAGCCTCCAGAGCCTCAGCCAGTACCCCCAATCCTAACACCATCTCCCCCATCAGCTTATCCAACAGTCACTACGGTGTGGCAGGACAATGACAGATACCACCCAAAGCCAGTTTTGCACATGGTTTCATCAGAGCATTCAACAGACCTCAATGAGAATTATAATAAGTCAACGGAACATTCAGGGAAGAATGAACCCGGTGAACGCGCAGAGAAAAGGCTGGAGCGCAACCTGAGTTTTGAGATCAAGAAGGTTCCTCTTCAGGAGGGACCACGAAGCTTTGATGGGAACTCCCTGTTGAACAGGGGACATGCAGTGAAAATGAAGCCTGTGTCGTCCTGTGTAGTTGATAAGAGCTTTAAGCCGCAAGAACAGATATCAGGGGATTCATTTGTAGATGCTTCTCAGAACTCCTGTGTGGAATACGGCGTGCCGCAGTCTAACACAGCCTTAATACCCTCACCAGAGAGCCTGCAGAGTCCGCAGGTCTCTGATACTCCACCAAGACCAGACCGTCTGCCTCTGACAGAAAAGGGACACGCCACGTGGTCACCACATGGGGCTGAAAGCGCACTGCGTACGCCAGCGTCTGGAGACGCGTCTTCAGACACCTTGTGTCACGGTGTTAAAACTCTCTCTCTAGTATCAAACACCCCGACTGAACATCCTTCCAGTGAGAATGTTGATCATACTCCCATTTCCGTTCGAGCACCCCTCTGTTTTACTAATCCTCTCCATTCAGATGATTCTGACACGGAGCTGAACTTTGACGGAGCCGTGAGCAAAAGCGCATCTAACGTGTCAACCGCAAGTGCCACAGTCTCTGCTGCCACTAATACTGAAAACATTTCTGCCAGGAAAGTATTGCCAATGTCTATTGCTAGGCAAGACTTAACAGCTGTAACGTTTTCTGAAGATGGCAAAGGTAGGTTTCATTGAGGGTTGGAAGTGCTACTCTTTAACCTACCTGCATCTATAGGGCTGGACAACATAAGTTTCTTCTCAGTGCAGTTTTCTAAATGTAAATTTCATCAGTGCAGTGTGGCAGCTTCAGAGAGGGCACGACACTTTTCCTGCTGACTTTCAGTTTGCACGTGAGCTATTTTTGTTATAAGGTGCTGCAGACCTTGATTAGCAGCCTCAAAAACCTTAATGCTTTATTTATAGTGTATCCTTATTTGTAGGTTTCTATGTTATTAGTTGGCACATTTTTTTTCTCCACACCCAGTTTAATAGAAGTGTCTATAATAATGGGGTTTTGACTAGTCAAAGTATTTTCAACAGCCTTGTCCAAATACAGAACAAATGCATGCTTACTGGTTGATGTGCTGTTCCTAAAAACACAGATGTAACCTCGTTCATTGTACTGGTCTTTGAAGTTGCTCAGGATTCAGCTCCTGCATTTTAATAGCATTGTAAATATTTAATTGTGCTTTCCTCTTTTTCTGTACATGGCTGGGGGAGACAAGCTACTATTGCTGTTCATCTAAAATTCCAAGTTACGCCTTCTTAGTGCTTTGAAAATTATTTAGTGGCTTTTAATCTTTTACGACTTTTTTTTAATTCTTTTTTTTTTATGAAAGTTTGCAAGCAAGGCACAAGAGTCCTAAAACATGCAGATGCAGATTTCAGTCAGGCTGGCACATTCAGATCAGACAGAGGACAGAGCTGGGAAGAACAGATTAGGCCTCAGTAACTGCTTGTGCAAAGGCTGTGGAGCTGAAGTCAGAACATGAGCTTCTGGGTTCAGCTCAGACTCTGGTGCTTGGAGCTGCTTACAGTGGTGGCCTCACCTCAGGAGTCTGGGCATGGCTTTGAGGTGAAATGGGGCTCAGTGTATGATGCAAGATGCAGAACCAGCTGAGTTGAAAATACTGGCTTTGTGAACTAAGCTTTCACCAAAAGTCACATATTTGGAAACATGAACTGTTTTACAGCCTTAAAAACCAGATCTGTATAGGTCTGGTTATATTATGTATACACACAGAACAATACTTGCACGTACATGTATGTTTTTAACAATGTGACACTTTAAAAATGCTCTGTGGAGCTGGCAAAGCCCTTTATGTCACAGCTATTCCAACTTGGTCAAGCATTCTTCCTTGGATTTGATTTTTAGATTTACAGGCTGTAGTACTTTTCCAATGCTCCTTTTAGCCAGGATTTTTTTCTTCTTTCCCAGGGCAATCATTGTTTATCACTGTTTGGAAATCATTATCTCTCCATGCATCTCGTTATGCAGATGCTGTAAGAACACACAAATAAAATAAGTGATATGTCATAAATGACAAAGAATAGGAGAAATGTCACTCTAGAACTTGTTTTGTGTAACTGTGTATCAGAAACGTCCTGAAATAACAGTACAACCCTTGTGCTGCTGGTATGCTGATGATTTCACAGGAATTAAAACTTTGACTTTAATTTTTTATGATTTGTCTCTTGTTATTGAGGATGTATCTGTTCCCATCTTGTATGATAGTGCATACTTCCTATTTCATATTCTGGTTGCAGGTCTTGTAATCCCTCTGGGACTCAAGAATATAGGGTTAGATAGCTTTGCACCAGCACTCCTAATCCTGTTTCTCATTTTTATACTTGCTCGGGAGTCTTCTGTCTGAAGCTGGGAATGTGGGTGCAGTCATTGGTGAAACGTGCCTGTGAATTTACCAGCAGCATAATTGCTTAACCATAACTGCTGGTATGCATGATCTTACCACATAGTTAAATGCTCTTTTTAATTCAAATTAAGTGAAAAGTAGTTGTACCCTGAGGTAAAAGAGGAAAACTAAACAGACCAATGAAACAGCAACAACACCCGAAACACAAAACCCTAAAAGCTCACTTTCAGTTAGTGCACATCCATGGTGAGTGTATTTACTGGTTTTCTAGAGACCGTTTCCATCAATGAAGGTTTTCTTATGCTCTGCAGTAAACTTGGGATGGAGCAGATCTCAGAAGTCACTTGGAACACAGTGGCTTGTACAACATGATGGAATTCTGTCCCTGCAGCAGCAGGACGTGCTGGCAGGTCCAGCTTCAGGGCTCCATTAGTTGAAATGTATCTTCATATTTTTGAATCCTGTGCAGACTACAATTGTCAGATGAGATTTCTTATGGCAGCAGCTACTTTAAATTGCTTTAAACCTTTAATTACTACTTGGGGTTTCTAGCAGGTCAGAGTGGGGCTGCCAGAACAGCTTGTACACTCCTGAGAGCCCAGGGGAAAGAGAGTGGGGACAGGATGTGGTACTGGCACCAACAGTAGCCATGTCCTCTGGCTCCTGTTTACCCTTCTGGCTAGTAAACTTTGCACTGAGCTGTTTAACTAGTTTGTGTCAGTGGTGTGGGAGCCCGTGGGCCCTGAGATGGACTTGGGAAGCAAAATTGAGACCTGAAGGAATGAAGAAAAAGTATTCATCAGAGTTGCTGAGGTCTTTCCCTCCAAATTATTTAGCCTGAGAATGTGTTTTTCTTTTCTTTCTTGCATAACACACAAACTGATCCTCCTCCCTTAATGTGAAGTTAGTGTTGTTAGCATGAAGTTGCTCTGGGGTGTTAGTTTGGTAAACCAAAATATTTTATAATATTTAGAGCAAATTGTTCATTTGTTTTATATTTTATACCAAGTTTAGGATTATGTCACCTATCAAAAGATCAACTTCTAAAAGTTTATGAGTAAAATCTAAGTGTGTTTTTAACTTATCTAAATGTCATATTTGATTTAGATGCTGATGCTAGTGAAGATTCCTCTCCCCCGCTCCCAGAAAGAACACCAGAATCATTTATTTTAGCAAGTGAACAGAGTGAGTTTTTGATCTTTTGTGATGACTGGACATAAAATGTGTAAAACATTTCAGCACTGTATTTGCATACCCTTGCTTTTTGTTAAGTCTATAAACAGAATGAAATCTACTGTGTGTAGTAGCTTATGTTGTGGTCTAACTTTCACGAGCCCTTGAACACAGTGAAGTTATTTTTCATTTTCTGACTAAACATGCTGTTGTATGATATTTAAGCAGCTGGAGACTTCAATATTAATGGAGCTGGTTTTCAATCTGAAAGGTATGGAAATGAGATACAGTGAGGAAATGCAGTACAGTGAGGGGATTTCCCAGCTGTTTTAGTTTCCTAGTGCTTCCCAGGTAGGGAATGGGAACACACATGAACAGTGTTTATCTGATTCTTCTGTCCTGGGGACAGGAAAGATGATGATGCTTCATACTGCGCTACATGTAGTGAACAAGCCCAGTTTGTTCAAGCTGAATGCAGTTCACTCTTTGCCTGTATCAAAAGGGCAACTGAAAGAGAAAGCTGACGCAAGTGATGAGCTTCTGTCATCATGGTTCATTCATCAAGCTAGTAATGGCAGAATTCAAAACAGATGAACTGAAATTAAGTGATAAGTTAGGTTGATGCTTGGTATCTTCCAGAAAACCTGATATGATGTAGTTATTTACTGAGGCTTTTGTTTAGTGTTTCTTCATGAAATTCAGAAGTTTTGGCCCAAGTAGTTAGTATAAGTACTTCCAGTATAAAAACATTGACATTTTGTAAATGTGTCCCTTGAGCATCATAAAAATAGGTAGTTCAGAGTTAGTCATCCTTTCTCTAAGTATTATGGACTTGCTGCTTTTCTGTGACAACACAAGAAACAAAGAAATCTCTCTGGGACTGGAATCACTAAAACACTTCCATTTTCCTTGTGTTTGCGTGATGTCTATAAAGCACTGGTATAGCTGTCCTGACTTGTATGTTGACTTAGGAGATCTGAAGAACACATCCTATTAGTGTACAGCTGATGTAACAAAATTTCTACAATGTCCTTGAAAAATAAGGCAATTCCCCTGTTGGTTAGGAATCCCCAAAGGAAGGAAAAGAACATGCACGCTGCAAGCACTACAGCCTTGTGTTCTGTATTACATTGTGGCATTCTGCCTTATCTTGAATGCTTTTCATATAAAGAGACTTTCATGTTCTTACAAGCATTCAGTCTAAAAGGAGTTGCTCCAGAGCACGTTTCTAATGATATGTACTAATGCCTCGTCGTGGGGAGAGCTCAGTGTTGAGTGTGATTTGGCTTTTCCTAGGCACGCCCTTGCCGAAGCCGGTTGCGATTGCACAGTCGGAGTGGAGCACATTGCGTGATCAGCATCTCCCCGAGCAAACAGTAAGTGAGGAGACAAGTCTGTGCTGAGCACTCATTTCTAGGTTGGTGGGGAGCTACAGCAAAAAGCAGAGTACAGACTTGTGAGAAGGTGCAGCTGTTGGTCATCTCCAACTAGCCAGCTTTCCCTCTGCCTGAGCTGCTGAACTGATGAGTTAAGAGAATGTTTTCCTTCCAAGAAAATGATCTTGTTTTCTAAGTTCAGCAATACTTTTAAAATAAGTCACCCTTAATATACCTTAAATTATGGTCATGAGTGTAAATTTGCTGCTTTTATGGAGCTTGTTGTCTGGCCTTAATAGATCTTAGGCCAGTTCAAACTGGAAGAGAACTGCAGTCTCTTGTCTAACCTGCTGCATGAAGCAGGACCTCAGCCCAGGCTGACCAGGGCTTTATCCAGTTGGGTCTAAAAAATCTTCAGAGACAAACACTTCACATTGTTAGTAGGTAACCTGTTTCACTGCCTGATAAAGGTTTTGCCTTATTTTAAATAATAAATAAATAAATAAATCCATATTTATTTTAAACCATTTTTTGCCCATCAGATTTCATTTTTCAGTCATCTAGCTCAAAGTCATCCAGCATGACGAGCTGGCAAAACTTAAAAAGCATATAAATCCTTTTTTATATTTCTGCCCTTTTTTCATGTACCCCCAATACCTCACTTTAAAATATGACAAAAGAGAAGTGAGTTTTCAGGGACTGTAAACAGAGTGTGAGAACTAACCTACCTAGTTTTGCAAATGAGTTGTACTGTCATATTTTCAATTTTTATTCAATGCTAAATAAGATTCTAATAGTAAATTCTCTTATTAACTACTGTAGCATTTTTTTGTCAGTGTTGAAGCAAGTCAGAAATGTAAAGGCAAATAGGTATTTTCACAAATGGTTTATGTGTTTGGTGATGTTTTCCTAATCTTAAATTTCTGATTTTCTTTTAGTGCTTTGGAAGTAGTTTATATAATTATTTCGTGTATCTCTCATTAACAGGGTTTGAAAACAACTTCACCTATACTACCTGGTAAGTAACGGAAAAGCTTTTCTAACTTTTTTTCCAAAAGACAATTTTCCTACTGAACAAAAGTTTGCTTTTGCAAGTATATTGACCAAACACTGTTTTTTCTGAAAAGGCCTTCTGGTTTTAAACTGTATCTATATGTATGTTGCATATTTACTGAAGTCTTTAATTTTTGGTCTTCTGAAGAGGCTTCAGTAAGAAGCTTGGTCTATCAGCTGATGTTTAACTTTGCAGCAGCCGCTTCAGCTGTAAACTGATGTCTGCATGATTCTTCTGCATCTGCTGGCATGGGCTATACTGTCCATTTGGAGCTGCATGTTAAATACCCAGTGGTTTCTTCTAAAATAAATTAGTTTTAAGAAATACGTCAGTTTTGCCAATAGAGTGGTTGTACAAGTAATGCAACACATAATTGCCTATCATGTCTAAGCACCTTTAGTTTAGAAAGAACATGAAGAGATGCATTTACGTTGATGTATTAAATGGCACTGTGGGGTCTTGCTATAAATAGATGCTATGTGGGATTTCAAATATCCGTAGACACTGTAAGACAAAATAATAGTCCAGATTTGGCAAGCAGGAATGTGCCACTATCACTAAACATTTGCTTTATAAACAATTTTAAAGTTTCGTTTTTAAGAAATGAGAAATTGAGTTTTAGAGCTTTATTTTTGTAAATAGTACTTGATGCCTGTTGTTCTCTGGACTGCAATTACAAGTGGCATTGCCACAGTGGTGACTCAGTGAATGTTACAGTAAAGGGTCTGTGTGTTTTTTCCAGATCGTCCTGAAAGAAGCAACAAAACACCAACTGACATTTTACCTCAGACTTCTTTTTCTGGTTCCACTGATACAAGAGGTCAACTTTCAGAATTTCCTGCAGAAGTAACAGATATTGGTAATTACAATTCATTAAAACATAATCACTAATGACTTAAGCAGAGGGTTCATTAACAGTACCAGTTTGGATGGTGCTGTTACTGTCTCACTCCAGCTCGCTGAGATGTAGAACCCAGACAAAAAAATCCTGCCTTGTCTCTTCGGCAGTGCTGAAGGAGTTTCTCCCAGAGTGAATGATTGGGTAATTCTTCACTCTGTTTTTCTCAGAGTGTATAAAACATAGAATTTGTCAAATGGGGTATAATTTCTGTAGAGCACTGAAAATTTGCAGAAATAATACCTGATAACTGCTTTGGTATGCAGAGGAGGAGAAAATAAAGGATAACAAAGGCTGTAATGGTGTATGTACTGATAAATACTTTGCAGTGAGGTTTAAATAGTGAACTATAATGATATATAAATCCCTCATATTTCTATTTCCTGTGGCCATAGTGCCTTTAGAACTCCTCATACTACAAAGTTGTTTTGTAGCCCTGAGAATAAATGTGTTCTGTAAGAGCTGGAGCAGGTCTTAGTGATCCTTCTGTGCCTGCTGCCAGTGTTGGAGAGCCCGTGTTGTCCGAGTGGACAGAAATACTAATCACATTTCTTTCCTTAGGTTTTGGTAACCGCTGTGCAAAGCCCAGAGGACCAAGAGAGCCACCCTCAGAATGGACATGATCCAAGAACCAATGGACATACTGTCAATAAATTATACTGGAAAAACTCAAGTGCCACTGAGAACTAGAAAAATAGTATTCCACTTTTCTGGGGGGCGACTAACACAGAGCAGTGTAGATCTAACTATCAATGGTACACTCTTGCAGTACATCCCACGCAAAACCTGACACGTGGTTCACGACAGTGGATTCCAGTATTACAGCTTAACTTTTTGCTGGGGCCATCTACCTGCCTTACTACACTTAGGAGAAAGTATTAATATGATTTATTTTGTAACTTCAAGTATTATTGCCTTAATGTCTCTTAACCCTGTTACACGCTGCTTGTAGACATATGTTAATATAGTAAGACTTTCGACAGATTGTGTTTATGGACTACTTTTGCTAACGTTTGATTACCATGTATGCATTATTTTGTATATGTACAGGGCAAGTAAGTATATAATTTGATAAAGTTGCAATCATAAAATATTAACAGAAGATGTAAGAAATCTCTGCATGATCTAAATTTTTGTGTACCTTATTTGTAAATTATTTGCCCTGAAGTTTTAGAAAATAGTTTCTGGGGTTTTTTACAAAAATTGCTGGACACACACAGCCAGAATTGCAGGTTAGCAGAGATAAAGATTGTAATACATTTTGTAAATTGTAAGCAAAAGGTTATTTTTGTATTATATACTGTTTAATTGTCAGACTTAATTTGTTCTGGTTTTCATCTAGTCATGGAGATTCAGTAAGTGCCTTGGAACAGTATTGAATTCTCTTAGCCTGTATATGTTACTTCAGTGTTTTGAGTTCATCTGGAACTAGATTATCAAAAATATTTGTACGTTTCTTAGTATATTTGACCTGAGAGTAAAAGAGAAACCATTTTACATAATCAACACTCCTTAGTTTTCATTTTAGTGTTTCATCAGTTGCAATCTTTAGAAAATTCATCTCTATCACCTTTCTGTATAGTAGGATTTTACGGTTTTAATATGGCGTGTTTCTAACTTGGGAAAACCAGAACACACTGGTAAAAGGACTGTTTCAATACCACTGTCTTCTCTTACAGATGGGGAATACCATTTTTGTTGTTCAACGACTGTGTATGTAAGAAAGCAACTTATATGAAGGTTCACCTGGAGCCCTTGCAGCTACACTGTATCTTGGCAATATATTGCGTCAAGAGTTAATCCTTATAAGGATTCCTTTATTAAACTTTTCTGTAATACAATCTTTAAATTAAAGAAAGTAAAAATCTCACTATGGTGTTTTTACTCTTAGGAAAGAAAACTGTGTTCAGCAGCAAAGTGGAACAGAGTGAAGGATGGCAGTCTGGCTTAGTTTATAGATCTCACACTTGAACAAAAGACTGACACTCAGGGCCTTATTTTGAGTAACTACTTTGAAAGTTCTGGCTAACAGTAATGCCAGAGAAGCAAAGAAGGGTGTTTAGAGGAAAAGTGTTCATTTTAGGTAGCAAAGCTATTAATCTGGACTTCAGCCATGGAAACAGTATGTTTAAGTTACTACTCCTACCTTTAGGGCCTCTCTGCTAAAAGAGAGCATTAGCTGCCCAGATAGCAGCCCTGTTGTAACTTTGAAAAGGCACATAACTTGCAATTACTGCCTCTGACTGTGGATTAATCACCATGTGCCTGGTCCATGTGACAGACTGCCGAGCTGGGGAGTGCTTTCAAAGAACTGTGCACACTATAAATACTTCCCTTGGACGCAGTTTTGCAGTTATTCACTTAAATATTTCAATTATATATACCATCTGGGATAACCTATATCAGCTCTATTCCTGGTTTGTAAACAGCTCAGACTTCTGGAATATCCTGCAGTTGGCGGAATAAAGTTGACCTTAACTTTGTTTCCCTTCCCTGGAGTTGCAGATGATTATCTTAGACTTTCACTCTTACAGAGCTGCGCTTTTGTAATACAGGATGGGCTGTCATCACCCCTGGACAGTCCGAATCACTGGAACATTGGTGGGGGGGAAAAAATAGTTAAATAAGAAAATTTCCAATTATGTTTTGGATATACTTTTCAAGGACCATTTCCATGTTTGCCTACCATGAAAATACAGAACTGTGTAAAGTAGACTTTCTGCTCTTCACATACAAAATTCACTTAGAGCAAAGGCTGACCCAATTTGTGCACTATATACAGGCCATCTGGCAATGTTTAATTAAAGAACATCCACGTTCTTTTTTTCCCCTTATATTTGCATGGATTTGGATCATATTCCAGAGTGAGTTTGTCACAGAAATTTTGCAGCCTTTCTTTGCTTTAGCAATATGAAACTGCATTGTCCTGTGTGGATTTCTGTGCCCTTCTGACAGAGCTGTTTTACAACTCGCTGTTGCCTGCTTACATTCATCGGAGTTTTGTATTTTCACCTATTGTATTTCAGATAAGCTGGCAATTTTAAGTGCAAGGTGAAACCTGCCCAATGTCATTACTTTCTGTATCCCCTCCTGTGGGTGGTACAGAGATAACTGCAGGGCTAGGTGCTGTACGCTGGGGAGTTTCACGTCATAATGTGGAAATATTATCCACTCTTAACAGCTTCACCAGAGAAAACCCAAGACCTTTCTTTGTGGTTTATTTGAAATAGAATCTAAAGGAGTTTAGAGTATTACATTAGCTGGCAAATTATCTCTGAATACAGATCTAGACCAAGTCATTTTGTACATGTACTGAAATCAATCCTGTTTAGCTCCAGTCTTCCATATGAATTTTTCTGAAAGCAGTCTTCAGCTTTTGTCTCTGAAGTGCAGCTTTTCAGGCATACAATTGACTTGATCACTGTAGCAAAGAACCAGTAATGCTAGTCAGCTATTCTTATTCGTAACCACTGCACTGGCTTGTTTGTTCCTTCAATATTCTTCTAATATTCAATTTATTAATTTTTTTTAATGTATTAACATTGAACGAATCGTGCAGTAAATTATTGCATCAAAAGAAGAATGAATTCTCCATGTTTTAGAAATGTGAATTCTCAGGTCTAATAAGAAAGCTGACCTCTACTAATATCATTGCTTATCTCTATTACACAGCATATTTCAGGTTTTGCATGGATTTGGCAGTAGAGTTCAATTTTGGTATTAATCAGAGCATTGTGCAGCATTTTTCTTTCTTATCTGTTAGGAAAACCTGCTGCATTTACGTGTAAATTTCCTTAGAGAAGTGTCTCACTTGGGAAATGGGCAGAGCAATAAAAATCTCAGAGACTTACCTCGGGGTTTTTGTATATTGAAATCTTGGATTGGGTCTCTTTGGAGACAGATCTCTGGAAGCAAGAATAAGGTAAGTGTGATGCAGTGGCTGTGCAGAGTGGTCAGCCCGTGCTGCTCCCAGAGTAGTTGCCTGTAAGCTGTAGATCAGACTGTTGGGAAGCACCCAAGGATAAAGCCCTTGCCGGCAGCATAACCGTGGGACGCTGCAGCCGGAGAGATCCCAGCTAGAGAGGGCTGGACTAGGGAAAAACTGGTGGCGAGTGTCACCTTGAGAAAGGGAGTTCGAGGAGGAACAAGGAGTTAAGGGCTTTGGACTATGTAACTGAGCAAATACTCAAGCAGATACAGTTGTACCCAACTGCTTTGTGCAGTTCTTACCGCTTGAGGAAGGAGTAACATCTCCACAGTATAAACAAACAAGTTGCAATAATTACTGCAGCCCTTCCCAAAAGAAGGGCCTTTCTCATAATCTCAAAATGCTCTTCAGCTCTGAGGGAAGGTTATCCTGTGTGGGCTAAAACTGGGGGCTAAATGCATGGAATGCATGAAACGGGCAGAGAATAGCTGGGGCAAGCCAGTGCAGCACACGTACTGTGCTCCTGGAACCCTCAGTGTCTTGAGCTTGTTGAGACAGAAAGTCTGCAGAGTGGTTAGTAACAGCCTTAGTAACACCCAGTAATAGCCAGGCTCTCTCTGCTGTGACTTTTTCTAACCATTTCAATGCATGCACTTAATGAAAACACAGGTTTGTCAAGTGTTCGGCCGAACAGAACTGGAAAACATTGTTTTCTTGGCTACAGTGCTGTTGTATCCTCAAGATCTGTACCAAATGCTTCACTTCATCACTTCTAAGACTACATGGCAAAAGCTTACTGTTTGCAGTCTTAAAACAGTGAGTAAGTAAAATGTTGTTTGCCTGTGTGCTCAGATCTCACAATCTGAACTACTGGGGTAAATGGTCTTTCCTTGAAGAGGCTTAGCTGGAAACATTTTCTGGCTTGACCTATTCAGTCATCGTTGCTGTAACAGTCAGTTTCTTTAACAACTTGACTCTTGCCTCTGAAGCTACACTGTGTCTGTATGAAGAACTTACTGTGGTGAGGCCAAGGTAAGAAATTAGCTTTGCATTTCGGCTTCAATGGTGCAAAGTCGCGTACCCTGTGCGTGTAAACAGCCGTGGTGAGCTCAAGGCAGCTATTCATGCACAGGGTTTAGCGTGAGAGCCAATGTTTGCAGTTCTGGGGCACTCCTAAGGAGGGTGGTTAGCTCTGTCCCTGGCAGCGTGGCTGAGCTCCGTGGGTTTCAGCTAGGGAGATGGAAGTTGTCTCTCACATCTACAGCTCCCACTTTGATCTGCAGAGTTACAGTCCTGAGTGTAAAAGATCACAGGCAGGTAAGAAAATTGATCTTTTGGGCAGGTAGTGCCAAAACCCCATGGAGAGTTTGACTATCAAGTCAAATGAAGAGCTGGACTTGGATCAAAGAGGATCCCATTGTTCAAACATGGAGTATCAAAGACTCTGCTGAGCTTTTCTGTGTACCTGACTCTGCTCACTCTTCACCAGAAGGTACCTGGTGTGTCGTTCCATCCCAGTATATATTCTAGCTGCTACATCTCTGGCCTAATGATAAAAGAACAAAAAAAAAAATCAGTCTCGTAATCTGAGGGTTTTTTCAAATATTTTGGTACATTTGTTCAAATTTTTATTTGCTTTCTTGCTGTTTTCACATTAAACATTATATTCATTGTTCAAGTGAGCCTGGAGAAGCTGGCAGGAGGAAGACACAAATCCTGTGAGAAAACATGCCAGCCCTCTGGTGTCCATTTGCTTTAGCTGGTCTTTTATTTGCTGTATCTCCAAAATGGATATGCTTTATGGTGAATATTTAACTATGTAATATTACTTACACACTTTATCAGCGCTGCCCAGTTCACTTCTCGTTTTAGGATTTCACTCTTGCATGCACTGAACACAATTATTTTTCTGCAAGTGAAGGAAGGTTGGGTCTGATAGAGTCTTAATTCCACATGTTACTCTGGGATCTGGACACAATTGAACCCACCAGTGGAAGGCCGGCAATTTTGTTAAAAAACAGTAATGTAGCTTCTGATCTGTTTCATTAGAGACAATTAAAAACTAAAATAGCCATCCCTGTAAACTCCAGTAGGGAATCTATGGTTACAATTCCCGTTGATGTGATGAAAAGCCCATACCATTAAGCTTTTCTGAGAAAGCACTTGTACACTGATTTTTACGAAAGTTAATTAAAAAGTGACTCATAATCCAGGTCATGAGATCTGTGGGAAGTAATTTGTGAGAGCTTCACAAGTGAAGCAAGTTGCCTGGATAGAGAAAGTGAGCCAACACATACTCATAAAACATCATGGTCTCTTGCTTGGTGTGTGGTAAGAAACGAATGTAGCAGGGCTGGAAAGAACGAGGAGCACAGTCGCACTGGAGGGAGAGAGGCAGGAAGAGCTGAACTGTACAAGTACAAGGAGGAAACTGCCAGTGGGTAATAAAAGGCTGAAATGAACTTGTTAAGCAGGTTCCCAGTCTTTGGAGCTCCTCGGAAGGGCAGAGAGGTGTGGTTGGGTAACAGGAATGCAGCACAAGGAAAACGCTTCTTTAATCAAATTGGTAGGTTTGAGTTTCTACAAAACGTGCAATTGAGTACCAGACTCAGGTTTGCCTGATCAGGTCGAAGGAAAGACTGGTGGTACGACTTAGTAGGGACTCTTGAAGTGTGTGGGAGAGGTGGAGAGGTGAAGAATGCTGAGTTCAGAATGCCATCTGTTGTCATTTAGATTTTGAGACCTCAAAGGGACACCTGAACAGGGGCACTTTATGATACCATTGCCATGTAAGGAATACGTCTTTATCTGCCTGTTGACATGTGAATAACTGATAAGAAGGAAGCAATGCAAGTAATTCTTTTTATAATGTAAATCAACCTTTGCTATGCTTTATGACTAGCAGACACCTAACAGCTCTGAAAAGTGTTGCTGAGCAGCTCTTTCCCCTCCTGTCCTCAGACAGCAAATCAATACAAGTTTAGTGATGCTGGGGAGAACACTCAAGACGATTTTCTTTTTCACCTAAATTCACTCTTTTTGGAAATAAGTTTTCAGACGCTGCAAACTTATTTTTACAGATAAATTAGTTCTTTATAGTTTGGACACAGGGTGGTGGTCAAAGCCGTCATGACTTTACTTTTCTGCCACTTCTGTGTGTCATGTTCTGTTTGGAAAAAGTGAATCCTCACTCAGGCATTCCACAATAGGGAGGATGGTCTCAGACCCCTTGTTTCAAAAGAAGGGGGGCATCTACTCTTGTAATTAAAATGATGAAAGATATCAGGCCTCTTTTGGACCTCGGGCACCTGCCAGCCTTCTCTGGTGGTAATTCAGAATGGCTCTGTGAGCCAAAAGGTCTCTCTTGCAGATCTGCATTAGTCTACAAGACTGAGCTTAACCCTGCCTCAAGGAGGGGTTTGGCTCCTGGAGAGGCACTTCCCCTCCTGGGCCAGTCCACAGTCCCCAGATCACAGGGGAAGTATTTTGGAAGGGAGTAGCATTTGTCACTAAGCTGAATGCTTTGTGTTTTAGCAGGTTAGGGCTCCTCTCCTCACCACTTCTGGAACACATGATGCGCTCTAAGGACTTCCTCATAGCTCATAAAATGTATAGACCACATCAAGCACCTGTCTAAATTTATATTTAAAACCATGGAACAAATCCTCACTTTGCTAGAAACCAAAATATATGTAACAGTAAGATCCAGACCGAGGGCACCAGGGTAGGTCACGTCTCGTAAACTTGCTGCACACTTCAGTTACACAATTCAGAAGCCTGGCTGGAGATTTTATGGCAATTTTTATCTCACTGGTGTTACGTAGGTGTATTAAGCAAGCACTTTTCAGTGTCTAGTCTTTCGGTGATTAAGTTCTGGTTTACATGTGAAGCATTTTCCATCTGCTTCTCTCCCTCCCCATTAACTCCAAGCATCAGAAACGACCAGCACGAGGGAGCTCACTTGGAGCTGCCTCTGGGCCAGAGTCTATGGTGAGATGTTTCCTGGAAATGGGGGCAGGCTCAGCATTCCTGCCTCTGAGCCAGGGCAAGACCGTACAAGTAACAAGGTATGGTACACCTGGGTTTTCATGTAAACAGGCTGGGAGGAGCCAGGTTATCTCCCATTTCAACACCCTGATCTGAGCCTGATGGTGTTGTGTTAGGTTTATGTTGATGTTATTCATTCCATCCTGAGTGGATCCCAAAACTTCTAAATGCCAATCAGTGCATATATTGGAACTTTTTTCGGTGACTTTATTTAATGTAAATATATTCTAATGAGAAGTACAGTATCTTCCACTACAGCCTTGCCTGCAGTACTGTGAGATGCTTTCCTGATCCCATGGTCTAGAAACTTCAGGTACAATTATATTCCACTTACATTGATGCATCTGACAAAGTCCAACGACATCATGGCAAATGGGTTTTCACTTGCAACAGCTTCTCTTGAACTACCTGTTTTTGGGAATCACCAAAGCAGTTGACCTGAAGAGCTGCTGGTTCTGCTGTGGAATAAAATTTGTGAATAGACAGAAAGCTCTTTATTGTGGATTTTTCCATGTAGATGGTGTTTCTGTGAGCAAGAAGCTGAGGTGAGCAGTAAAAAATTGGCTGCTACATAGAAGTAGCTGTTTATTTTCTTTTAATATATGCATTTACGAATATAAACTGCTACTCTACAAATAAGTGCCAGTCTCTAAGCACAAGACCTGAATTTCCTAGAACTAAATGTACTCCAAATAAAGGCCAGGCAGGATGGGGCTCTCAGTGTAGTGGCACCTGGTCTAGTGGAAGTTGTCCTTGCCCATGGCAGGGGCATTGAAACTAGATGATCTTGAAAGTCCCTTCCAACCCAAACCATTCTATGATCTGTTAATCATTCTATAAGCCTCTAGAGAAAGGGGAACAAAAACCATCAGGAAATCCATATGATTTCAGTTCACTGATTTGAACTCTGGTAACAATAAGGGGTATGCATACCTCCCAGAATTGCTTGTTAAGGAATAAATATTTTGACGTTTAGTTTGGCAGAGCCTATAGCTTTTCCTTCATAGAATCACAAAATGGTTTGGATGGGAAGGGATCTGAAAGATATAAAATCGAGGCTATGTCAAAATTCAAACCAAAAAAGCTCTTAGTCAAAACCAAACTACATCCACAATCACCCGTGAAGTCCTCAGAGCCTCCTGTTGAAAGACTCCCATAGAATTTCCAAGCCAATAAGAAAAAGGATGGGGTATGGGGCTATTTTCAGCCCAGGCAGGTACAGCTCAGCTTAGTTGTTCCAGGAAATGCAGCTGCTGTAACTCCTTGTTACAGCAAATAAATATTGATTCCTGTGCCTGCTGAAGCAAAGAGATGACTTGCAGGTCCTTTTCTCCATGATATTTGAAGTGTCCTGCAGCTGGAGCATCAACAAGAAGAAGAGATGGTGATTTCCAGGCACAGCCCACAAAAAGAGCCCCTCTCCCATGGTCTCCTGTTCACTCAGGACAGGGCCAGCAGCAGCCTTGTCCTAGTGGTATATACGTTGCAAGGTTAAAGCTCTGTATTGTGTTTTTAAAATTCAGCCAAGAAATAGTGAACAAATATGAGAGTGGACAGACTCTGAAAGAATTTAGGTTAAGGTGGCTCTAGTGGTAGTGGATGCTAAGGAAAATGAAAAAAATACTACTTGTATGAGTATATGTATAGATTTGTGCAGAGCAGCAGGCTGTTCAGGTATCTCTAATTGCAGTGAGGAGGCTGTTAATCTGTAAAGAATCCAGCCTCGCAAACCAGCAGCTTCATTTGAAGAAAATTAATGCCTTAATTAATAGTTACTGAAATAAGAAAATGGCTAAGACTTTTATCCACCTTCTCCTCCTCCCCTCCATATGTAAGAAAACATAGTTTTGTTTAACTTGCATCCTCTTGCTTCCCATACTTGTTTTAGTCATTATGTTCCTTTTGTATTGAAAAATCCTAGAGACCTTTCAAATAGTCTATTTTTTTTTTTTGGATGTTATGAAGACAATAGCAAACTATCTCTTCAACTGCACGAAGATATCATTCGAAACTGTGTATCAAGACTTTCCAAGTTTGCTCTATTGCTGTGATTGATATTAGACTTCAAAAAAGAGAAATACAGGAGCTGGGGTGTTTCACATGTTAAACATAAGTGAGGAAAAACAGTTGTAAAAACTGAAGAGCTGCTAGAGCAGTAATATGTAGGTGTTTGAAAAAGCACTGAACAAGAAACAAGTACTGTAGGTCCGCCCTGAAGTGTAAACTCCCTTTTGTGGTTTTTACGGATTCTGTAAAGTGTTGGCAGATGAACAGTGTAACAAAACCCACGACTGTCCCCGGTTTGTCTGCTCTGCCCCTCTGCCAAATGTCCAACCCACCGCCCCTCAGTGAAGACACGTCCACTGCTTCTGAGGGGAAAGAAAAGGCTTTTTAGGATAAACGCCGCCTTTGTCACCTCTTTAATCGAAAGAGGCTGCGCTGCACATTCCCATTCCTTAGGCGAGGGGATACTGTCCCTTGCGAAGGACAACGGCAGGAGGGGCCAATTCTCATCCCCCTGCAGCAAGGCTTGTCATGCTGTCAGCAGCTCCCAGTTGTGAGCCAAGTTAGTCTCGGCTCTCTCATTTAGTTCAATTGTTTGAGTGGCAATTGCAGAAGTATTTGGATATGTCACTGGTTGTTATGAAAAGTTTGACTATGGAAAATGAGGCTCTTCTAAAATAAAATCACACTTTTACATGATGAAACCACCTTTGTCAGTACATTTCTGTGCACATAAGGCTAGGTTTCACTTGTGTTTCCAAAGGTGAATTAATTGACTTTTAATGAGTTGTAAGAAAATATGAATAGCATTAAAAATTACATTTAGCTAATTTTCAGACAAAAACCAGCACAAAGATGACTAAGTGTTATCAAATGTTTTCAATTTACGCTTGGCACAATTATTTCCATGCTTGACTTAGGAACTGAGCAGATGCCAAACCAAGGAAGTAAGCACATGGAGAGCAAACTCTTGGAACTATAAAGAGATTAAATAACATTTCTGAAAACTGTTTGTCTATTTAGAGACCCGAGTAAGGTTCCAGAACATCACTTTGGTAGGCAGCTGAGCATAAAGCCAAAACAAGAAAGGTATTTAAATAACTGTTTTGATTAATAACCATTTATATCAGCATTTCATAATTATTCTAATTAAAATGACAACACATTTGCAACGAGCAGGCTAATAATCTGGGAAGCTTATCCTTAATGCATGTTGGATACTGGATGCCTTGTGCCTGGCATTTTTACTGTTATGGTTTTGCCTCGTTTAGGTCTTCATGGTCTAGAAAATCTTCACAGATTTCCTTAAGTGCATATAAAATTATAGACAGAAGCACATTGATGTAATTTCCATAATCAGTTTAAAGGCTTCTGCTGAAACAGATAAGCTCCCTGGTCTCCCTGTCTGGGGACTCCGCACGTGATGCCATCACCCCTTCAAGGCTCCTCAGTTCACACCTCCCCGCAGTCCTTGAAAGGCACTGGGGTTGTGACAGAAGAGGCTACTGTATTTCTCTGTAGTAGCTTGTTTTCGGGGGCAGTGTTTTGACACTGTTTCTCGGGATTGTATAATTTTATTATAAACATATACATTCCACTCCTTTCAAATAACAGAAGAAATCTGTGATTGTAACCTGTATTTTACACAAGGTACACTGCTTGTATTTACCCCTTTTTTTCAAAGACAGTCTTTATTCTGCAGCAGTTTTGGTGTTTCTCATCCTGTCTGTGCCTCGTTCGGAATTGTCTGCCTATAATGTAGGCAGGAGCAAGCAGAGGTTTAATTAAAGTAAAAAGAAGTAGCACGGGAAGACACCCTTAAATTTAATTGTAGTATTTTGGAATGTGAGCACACCATGGGTATGGTGGAGCACTTTTGATGCACCCTTGCGATCAGTGACAAAAACAAGTGACAGGGACAACACCCGCTCCTCTAACATGCCCTCCCGGCTGGCTGTGAGCAGCAGCGGGACCGCGGGATCTCAAATACGGACAGCTTCTGGATTTCAAGCACCCTGCAACTTCCCCCGATGACAAACGGGGATGAGATAGCAGCAGCAAACCTCCAGGCATTAGTCACACTGCTTTCCAACAAGCAACAATTACATGTAATAGGTACTCTGTCATCTTCCTGCAGCTGAGTTTTAGAAAGAATTTGCTCATAAGAACTTGGCTTATGCTTACATGCACACTACACTACTTCAAAAAGCAAAGGAAACAAGTTTAACTTGACCTAAGCTTAGAAGCATATTGTCAGCTGTTAGTTTGCTGCACATTTATTAGATTTATGTGTCAGGTTTTATGTCTAGTGTTGGGCTATGACTTCTCCTCCCACCAGTTTTGTCTTTGTATCTATTTTCATATGGATGTCTTGCATTAAAATTCTATGCATTTTTTATACATCCAACACATCCCATAAGTTCAGAAGTATGAAGATTTGTCTTAATTATCAACAGTGATATAAGTGCACATATCAAGATATTCAACTATTTATACAGCTATATAGCCTCACTAGCCTAATAAATCTTGCTGAGCCTGCTGCATGGAGAAAAGTGATGTTATTCTCCTAGGTGACTCTGGCATTTCACAGAGGTTAGGTTGTGGTCAAGTTCCTTGAACTGAAAGCAAGCCGTAGGATTTAATCTAGTTTATAACCAAAGAAATGCTGCTCTTCTGTTTTTCAAAGCCCCTGAAAGCGAGAGGTTAAAACATAGTTGTGGCTTATCTGAAGTTTCTTGAGTCAGCTTAATATGGTGTTGATTTGGTATCAATACCAATATAGAAGAAAGATGAACTTGTTTGGAGACAGTGCCACGAGGTGCCTCAAATTCTCACTCTCGAGTCACCACAAGCCAGTTTCCATTAGGGACTGGCATACAGGGATACCAATGGGCTTGTATGCACGACATGGCACTGATTTTGACTAAGGTGGATGGGCCACCTTAACCTGCAAAAGGGACATGTCTATTAGAATGCACATTTTTTTTCTCACCTACTGACACGAATAAAACATTTCTGAGGGAGCTGACCTTAGTACTCATAGGCCTAGTCTGTTTTTTACAGCTCTACACATGTAGGGATAGATTTGTACCTGGATTTCAGTCTCGAGCTGGATGTGAGTTGACTACAGCTCAAATATGTGCTGTGAAATGCTCTTGCTGTGCTTCCTCGCAGGTGCTTCTCCCCATCGCGCCCAGAAACACAGTCTGAGGGTACACACTCTCTCTGCTGAAACTTGAGTCATCTGAGGAAAAAGCAGAGCAGTCTGGATACAGAAAATTTATTCCTCACGGCTGCTGAGGTGAACATTGAACAGCGCTCAGCCCGGTCTGCAGTTTTCATAGAAAATGAGACACAGGAGGAGACAGCCCCAGCGCTCGGAGCTTATTCTGAGGCCGATCAGCGCCAGCCCAAATGGAAACGGGTTGTGAAGCAAAAAAGAAATCTCATCTTAAACGCTTGTTTGCCTGCTGACACCGCACGTACAGACCTTCAGAGAGCAGAGCGATGTGCCTGCGGCCTGCCAGGTGCGGTCCGATGCGGCCCCCCGGGCACGGCCCTTCCCTGCATTTCCGCGACACCGGGGCTCGGGGGGACTTCGCTCCGCACCTGAGGCGGTCCGTGCGGGGCGGCGAGCTCCATCCGTTCCCCGCGGCGCCGCGGCCGGTGATCCCGGCGGGATGGCCCGGGCACAGCCGCTGGACCGAGCCCTTCCCGGCTCCCGACCAGGCGCGTTCCCGGGAGCGCCGCCCCCTCAGCCCCCCGCGCGCTCAGCCGAGCCCGCCGCCCCAATGCCCGAGCGCCCGCCCCCTCCGCTCGCCCTTCCATTGGCCGCTCCCGCTGTCACTCCGCCGCCTCGGCCGCCCATTGGGCGCGGCCCGGCGCGGCCCCGCCCCCGGCGCTGTCGGTTGGGGCGA
>VXBX01002947.1:25162-37984 GCA_013400415.1 Scytalopus superciliaris
CAGGTCATCTTCCTTACATTGATAAAAGTATGTCTTCAGAAACTCATGTACATCAAATGAAGGAAAAGAAAACCTATTAAATATAGTATAATGCATTCAATAGTGATTGTGATGCAGCCTAGTTTTTTATATGATTTAGTTCGGAGCAACTTCCTACCATTTATGAATGGGATTTTCATGATCCTCATGTGTTCCTTCTGGGTCAGGATATTCTATGATTCTATGGCTTATGACTTTCAAAATTACCTCTTCAGAATTTCTCCCTTCACAGATATGATTTTAAAAAATCACCAGTGACATAGTACTCACAAGTTCTTTTTACATGTTAAAAAAACAGAGGTGCAAGAAACCAGCCTATTTTGAAGGGAATTAGGGAAATTCTGAGTATTACATCTTCCTAGTATACACATATGAACATTTCTTCTTGGATCTCTGTGCTGTGTTGATAACTCTGAATATTGGCATTTAATATTCATGGAGCAGGAATAAGTAATTCCTACTAGACAAGTATGCTTCAATTGTTTGTTTGTTTATGGCATTTATCATTGTCTTAATTTTATATTACTTTATGACACCCGGACAGAATCTCAAAGTTAGGTCTGGCTAGACCGCACACCACCCTACAAAGTAAGTTTTTCAAAACAAGCCTTTTGCCTCTGTAAATACTTAGAATAACTTCTAGACTTTAAACTTTTAAAAACAAACAAACAAAAAACCCTAAACAAGCAAAAAACAAACAAAAAACCAAGAAAACAACAAATTTTCAGAGCATTCTTTCATTTGTTGTCTCTTACTACTACCTATAAATTCTTTGGGACATTATTTTGTGTCCTTAGTAAATTCATTTTCTGCAAGGTAAGTAGCATTGTTTACTCAGATTTATACTTATGCAATCTTGAGCTAGTTTTACATTGTGCATATATACATTTCTTCAGGTTAATTTCACTAAAGAGATTTGAGAATGGTTGTTCAGAAGCATGTCGAAACTAATGACCACATAATTTATCCAGTATCACAGTTAAGACAGTTGTGGAAACTGAATATTCTGAATGCATAATCCCTAAATTCTGTATGTCCTGTATGTATCAGAAAAGGTACTAAGGTTAAAAGTACAGAGTGGAAAATCATATTGTACAGCTGACTTACTCTGAATGAAAAAAAAAAGGATTTGACAGGCCTATTCAATCATGCAACTTTGTTCACCTCATTTCCTCTTTTGTGCTTTCTCTGAATATTCTTACTCATTTAATCACTCTAACAAGGTATAGATAAATTTGTGAAACAGTTTTTCAATCACAGACCCAGTGATGCTTCTGATTTAGATTTCTTCACGCAGTACTGTTGTAATAAGTTTACAAAATGAGGCTTGAAAATACCCTAAGGCTACCTTGATAACATTTACCTGAATGGAGTGGATAATAGAAATAAACTTGCCTGTTTGTAGGAAAATGCCAGTGTATTCACTTTTAACTATTTGGAAGTGAGTTCAGTTGTGGAGTCATAGTTGCTCCTCCTAAATTCTATAATACAGAGCTTTTCTTTCATTTCTAGAAACATTATCTGCTATAGCCCATAAGAATAGATTCTAGTGAAATATACTTGTCCAGATAAGACACTTTATAACAAATTGTTATTCTTAATACCACAAATTTAGCTCTGTTTTCAACATTCAACTTTATTAACTCCCTGTAAGAGCTTGTTATCTTTATCATGTGTCATTTAATGGGATATTGCAGCCCAGAATTTCACTTTCTTAAACATAAGATAGCATAGAATCACAGAATGGTTGAGGCTGGAAGGGACCTCTGGACGCTGCCTGATCCAAGCCCCTTCTCAAGCAGTGCCAACTCAAGGCTGTTGCCCCGGGTAGTGTGCAGACATCTTTTGAATATCTCTGAGGATAGATGCTCCACAGTCCCTCTGGGCAGCCTGTGCCAGTGATTAGTCACTCTCACAGTGAAAAAGTGATGCTCATCCAAAGTCTTTTTTGTTCCAGTTCATGCCTACTGCACCTAGTCCTGCCATTGGGGACTGCTGTAAAGAATCAGTAAACCATCATCTCTCTTAGTCTTTTCAATTAAGAGAACTGGTCCAGTCTCTTTGTCATCTTGGTGGTCCTTTGTTTGACTCTTTCCAGTGTGTCTGTGTCTCTCCTGTACTGGGGAGATCAGCACTGATTGCAAGACTCCAGGTGTGACCTGAGCAGAGTTGAAAGATCACCTGCCTCAGCCTCCTGACAACACTACTAGAAGGTATGCAAATATGTATTTATAGACTCGAAAACAGCCTATGGGTAAGTGCAATATTAAAGGACTTTCACCTGAAAAAATACAGACAATTGTCTTTATATCCATACAGATACTGAGGAAGTCTGATAATTCCATTTCTGGACAGTGATGACTACATCTCCTTAACATCCAGGACTAATAACTGTGAACAAGAAAAGAACTATGAGTCTTCAAACAAGTCCATGAGGGAGGCCTGAATTAAAACAAATTATAACCTCATTTTCTGGATGTTCTCCTCTTAAAAAGGTCAAGTGCTAGAGAACTACATGATGTTTTGAAAAAGTTATCTGCACACACCTGATTACTGACTCTTGCAATATTTATCACAATAAGCTCAACACACTATTTAAGAAACATCTGATTGTTAAAGCATTCATCCTGAAGAGTTTCTAATAAGTCACTGCAGTCATGAAGAGATTAAACAGTGTAAGTAAAAGTGTATGAGTGGGTTACCACTATCATCTGTCACAAAACAAGAAAGGTCAAAGGACTAGCTGGCTGCCATGTACCCACCAAGCCTCACTCTCACTCATCCTCCTCAGAAGGATGGGAGGAGAAAATATGATGAAAAAGCTTGTGGTTCAAAATTAAAATAAGGGGATTGCTCACCAACTGCCTTCTTTTGCAGAGCTTGACGTGAGAAAGATTAAATGAATTTATTACCAAATAAGAGTAGAGTAGGATAGTGAGAAACAAATCTAGAATGAAAAACATCTTCTCACTACCCATCTTTCCAGACTCAGCTTCGCTCATAACTCATGACTCTTCCCTCCTCATGCTATTTTTATGCTCCAATGTGAGGTCCCTGCCACGTGAGACTGTCTTTCACAAATTGCTCCAAGGGTCCTTTCCACTGGCTATAATGTTCCAAGAACTGTTTCTGCATGGGTCATTTCCAAAAGATACAGTCTACAAGAACTAGTCCAGCCTGGGGCCTCCATGGGCCACAGTTCCTGCCAGGAGTCTGCTCTTAGAGTATTTCTGAGGATTTTCCACCTGCTGAGGCATTGAGTTGTCCATAGGGCAACAGAGGGACAACCTGCTTCACTATGGAATTCTCCTCGGGTTGCAGGGGAACATCGGTTCCACCCTCTGGAGCACCTCCTTCCCCTCCTTCTTCACTGAGCTAAATGTCTACAACCATGTTTGTCTCACATGGTTCTCCCTTTTCCTTGTCATAGCTGTTATCCCATACTTTTTACCCTGTCTTAAACATGTTACCACTGAGTTGCTGCCAGTACCACTCATGGGCTCAGATTTAGGCAGCAATAGGTCTTTCTTGGAGCTGGCTGAAAGTTTACTGTTTCTGACCTATTGTCTTCTCAGAGAAGTAACCTTCCTTGATACCAAAATTTCACCATTTAAATAAAACTACATTATTAATTGTAAATGGCCACTGTCATATTTCACTTTGCTGAATACTTTTTTTCTATTTTGTAGTGAAATCTAAACAGAACTTTGAAAAATATTTGTCATTACACCCATTTTTTTCCTGAGGTTTTTGGTACTAGAAAAAGGAAACACATAAATTATTAGTGTATTGGATAAAACTTTTTTTCCCCCTCTGCATTGAAGGAAATATTTTAATCAACAAGTTCAAATGTTAATTAGGATTTATTATCCATCAACAATTACTTTCCATTTAGCAATTGAAAATAATATTTAATTTTGAAGTACAAAGTTTTAGTTTAACAGAGTCTATATTTTGGCGTGTGATTTTTCTTATCATTAATTTTTTACTGAAGCAGCACAATAGGCCTGACATACATTTTTGTATATTTTCTCACAGTTAACTACTAATTTTAACTCAGGAAAACTTAGGATGAGTGTTGTGGGTTGGTATTTTGGTTTTTGTGTTTTGTGGGCTTTTTTGTTTGTATTATATTTTATTTATAAATTGAACAAAACAAAACAAAAAATTAGTAGTGCACTTCAGCATTTTATCTCTAATTTGAAAGCATCTGAAAGTGCACTGTTCATTAACTACAAAATGGAAAGTAGAATGAAAAAATAACATTGGAAATGTTAATGTTATTAGCCAGGTGTTATTCTTTCACTTGAAAATTTTTGACCTCCTGTTTTCAAGAACGCCATAGTGAAAAACAAGGTGCTTTGAAACAGGTGACAACTTTTAGAAGCCTGAATTTGCTTCTGTGTATGGAAAGATGAAAATGATTATGACTGTTTAATTTAGATACAAAAGAAATTAAAGCAGATGTAAGAGGGCTCTACAAAGTAATAAATGGCATAGAGAGAATAAGCCCAGCATCCCCACTTATCCTTTCACATGCGACAAAACCAGAGATTTTCAAATGGCAATTATTGAAAATTGCTAAGCAAGTGCTTTTTTTAAATGTGATCATCCTGTTGTCTCAGTAATACAGCATTCAAAATGGAATACAACTTTACATTATCTTTCCATGGAAATCCTTTTCAAGCACTTGTAACATTAATAATAGAACTGGAGATAAGTAGTAAGAGAGGGGGAAAGTAAAATAATAGGTGAGGAAGAACAGACATCTCTCCAGCTGGGATTTGTAATGAACTGATGAAGCAAAGTAGCTGAGTTACACAAGAGAACAGGTTCACATCACATTAATTATACAGTACTTTCACACAAATCCCCCCATACTATACAAGATGATAGAAGAAAAGACAACTTTTTGGCCTGAACAAAGACAGACTGAGAAACAGAAAAAGACAGGTTATTGGAAACACAATGAACTGAAAGAGAGCTTGAAACAAATTGGATTTCACCCCAGAATAAATAAAAAATCTATGCAGAGAAGGCTCTGCTACAAAGGTTTGGAAGGGAGATAACATTTGCCAGTGAGGAATACCTAAATCACTCAAGCCTTAAGGCACTCTGATGTTTTTAACTCCCTATCTGTTCTTTTCACATCGTGGGTTTGTTACAGATTCATCTGGTAGATACAAGTGCCAGCAGCCTTCTGTGGTGGGTTGACATTGACTAAACACAATGCACCCACCAAGCTGCTCTATCACCCCTCTTCCTTGGCTGGACAGAGGACAGGAAATATGACAAAAAGGCTCATAAGTCAATATAAAGACAGGGCAGGGAGAGGTCATTCATCAGTTTTTGTCATGGGCAGAACAGACTTGACTTAGGGAAATTGATTTAAGTAATTACCAATTAAAAGTCAGAGTAAGAAAATGAGAAGTGAAAACAAACCTCAAAACACCTTCCCCCACTCCTCCTTACTTTTCATGCTTGACTTCACTCACAATTTTCTCTACCTTCTCCCCTCGAGTGTCAAAAGGGAGAGAAGATGGGGTTATGGTCAGATCGTTATGTGTTTTCTCTGCTGCTTCTTCCTCCTCATACTCTTCCCCTTTTCCAGCATGGAGTATCTCCCATGGGAGACATTCTAATGTGGATCCTTGCCACAAATTGCAGTTCTTCATGAGCTTCACATTGACAACATCACAGTTCCTGCCAGAAACCTGGTCTAGCACGGGCACGGGTCACATAAACCCAGTGTACCCTCTGTTCTTAAGAGTTCAAAGCTATAAGACTGGGAACAGCGAAATAGTGGTTCTGGTACATTGAACAGTTCTGAGCAGAGCCTTTTGCTCATATATTTCTGAAGAACTATTAAAATAAAAAATTAATATCGTAAAGCCTATGAATACTAATTTTAACTTTTCGCTCTTTTTTTCACTTTACTCTTTTAAACTTTCTAAAGTCTGCTGTGCTGACACTACCAGTACTTTCTCGCCTTTTTTTTTTTTTTTAACATATTCAAGGAAGAAAAAGGGATTTTTTTTCTGCTTGCTTCATCATTTATATTCTTTTCCTTTACTTCACCTGTTTCATCACCAGCTTCAAGGTAGTAAATGAAGATAGATCAATGGGGTAGGTTGGCTGAAAGCCAAACATCCACAATGACACTTACTTGCCTTCTCCCTCCAGGAGAACAAAAGGAAAAATTAGGAAAAGCAAGAGTGAGAAGATACTTTGTGGATTTAGGTAGACAGGGAAATCATTTACCAATTACTGTCACAGACAAAACTGACAACACAGGGAATTTAACTTTCATAACTACCAATTAAATATGAAGATTTGAGTATTGACTCAAGTATCAGGAAACAAAACTGGAGAGTGAAATACCTGCACATCCATAGAAAACATCCTCCTCCTCCTTCCCCCCAATATTTTCCCAGGTCAGCTCCACTTCTTCACTCCAGACTCCTCTCCTCCCCAGTTAGAAGTGACCACTTGCTACACTGAAGTAGGGTCTTCAGCAGGCAACACACGGTGGCCTCACAATCACGATTTTGTGGTTTCTTTTCATTGCTCGCTCTCATTTTCTCCTCTGGGATGGGTCATCCTGGAGTGCCATTCCTGACAAAAGTCTGCTTAACTATGGAGCACATCCTTCCTTTCCTTCATCTCTGACCTTGGTGTTCAAGGGGCTATTCCTCACACTTTTTTCCTTTCTCCTCATTCCCAGGCATAATTTTTGTACTTTCTTAAATGCCTTTTCACTGAAGTGCCTCTCAGCCAAGCTGAGTCCTCAGCTCAGCCTTAGGTCTGTCCTGCAGTGTGTCCATTGGAGACAGATGGAACTAACCATGTCTGGCATGAGAGAGACCAAAGTTTGTAGAAAAGTGGCATAATCAAGATCCTCTCTGTTTTAACATCAAGTCCAGTTTTATTATGGTGTCTGACTGCTTTGGTTACCCATTGTGCATAGGTTCCAATGCAATTGTTACAGTTTTGTGAAAAAAATGGGTATTTTGTGATACAATGTGAAGAAAGCTCTGAGTTGAATGTAATGTCAATGACAATATTTGTTTTCCAAGGAAGGAGAGCATCATAGAAATATTTAGGATGCAGAGTAAATTGATATTTTGAGACCAGCAGAAACTGAGAATCAAAGGCCTCTACTTTTTTTCCCCACGTAGTAAAAAATTAGCCATGCAGAATAGGAATATTTTCATAGTATTATTAATTTATTTATAAAATATACGTGTGCCAGTTCTCCTGAGAGGCAGAAGAAACAAAGCTTCATGCAGGCCATGCTCTTTCTGGGAAAGCCTCAGGCCAAGTTCCTTTACCCTCTCACAAGAAACAGCTTCCTTGTCATGCTCCTCTCTGGGGAGCCTTGCAGGATCACAGGCAAACTACAGATTTTCTGTTGACTATTCTCACCACAGTTTTATCTCAGCTCTCAAGTTTGACCCACTTGTTCCCCCAGTCCCCCTGGGGCTGCGTGATTTTGTCATATGTTCTGAACAACCTCAACATCCTTTCTGTCCGCTGCTGTCTTTATTAAAGACTAGCACCTGTTCAATTCAGTACTGTTTACCTTTGCTTCCCAAATTCCTAATGACATATATTAACATCTCAATTTTTATTTTCCTTTGTCTTAAGTTCAGGTATGCTCTAGCTTTCAGCCAGCATTTCACATCTTTTTCCCATTTGATGCTGCAGTCAGGGTTGTCCTGTGCTGAGCTTCACAGCTTGCAAATTTAGCCTGATTCACACAATTTGCTGGGACTTGCAGAGGGGGTCAGTCAGCAATGATGCAATGATGATGACAGAATTTGCCCATCTATATGCGTATTCCCTAGGTATTGTAGACCTGTAACTACCTTTGTCTCTTCCTTCCACTCCATGTTTTATTCCTCTCCTGCACTACCAAGTGTTTGGTTCTAGACCACCTCTCACTCTTTTGTGACCTTACTACAGCAAAGTTTAGGTCCTTTATTGAGTTATGATTTAAATATGCTGACAAAAATCCCTCTAAAACCACATCCAACAGGGTGATTTTTTTTTTCCTTTAGTTTCACTGATGACATAAATCAAACTGGCATAAGAACTTTTTACTGGCTGCCTATCTGCATTATTCACAGAAGATGTTTTAGGTATATTAAAAAGCAGAGGAGGTTTTGGTGTTGGTTTTTTGGGGAGTATTTTTTTATCTGTGTGTGGCTGAGACAAAGACCCAGACTCTAGCGTTCATGTTGTCTTCCTGTAAAGTTCTTGTCTGTATTTATTAACATCCATCATCTTAAATTGGCAGTAAAACCAAACAACACTGAGGTTTCCCTTCCTTGATTTTCTTTCTGTGTCTCTATATGGACTGTATTTATAATGAAACAATTCTGGAATCCACAAAGCTATCATAATCTCTTCATCTTTCTGTGGGATGTGGGTCTTTTTAGCTTAGTGTTCTATAGCCTTCACACTTGCTTTTGTTTTGTTTTGTTTTGTTTTTTTTTTTCTTTTTTTAAAGTTAGATTTTCCACATATGATATTCATTATCCTTGTGTAGTGTTATTCAGACTTAATTTTATGAGGTATCCTGTTCCACGCTCTCTTTTTTCTGTTTGGGGTTTGGGTTTTTTTTCAGGATATAATATAAGCGTTCTGGCACTGTTACACAGTTTGTAATTGTATTTTACAACCATCATGAATTCCTTAAGAGCTCTTTAAGTTTTTATGTCCTGAGTTCCCCCAATATACTCTTCTTCACTCCAAAATTCAAGATTTANTATAAAAATTGTTAATAGAAAATAATATATAAAATGCAATATTTATTTTATGATTGTCATGAAATCTACTGTACTGGTATATCAGAAAAATCAGTGTGGATAAATCTCAATTTATTAATCACATTATTTCCACTTCCTCTTCATCAAACTTCCAATGAGTGCAATCTGTTCCAGAACATCTCTGTTGCAGAAACTGATTTTTTTATTTAACTTAGGTGGCAAAGTTTTTAAAGAATTGTTTTACAAATTGACATCTTTCTGACAACAGCTATCTCTGAGATTGTGTCTTAATTCATACAGAAGGAATAAACGAAATATTTTCTGTGCTAACGAAAAGCAGTTGGCTGTGTTTATTACAGTAATACAGAACGAGTCCCCCAGTGTGGGGGTATGGATTGCTGTGTACTAAATTGAAAATCACTATTATTTGGTACAGTTTTGTTGCTTTGTACACTCAGATTATATGCTGAAAGAAAGAAAGTCAACTTTCACTTTCTCCTGTTTTCTCCCGGACAGAGGTAAATAGCATCACTCTAAGGAAAACAAATGATATCGACAAAAGCCTGAGCTGAGGAAGTCTAATCCTAATTTGCTTTTCAAAGGCAATGAGTAATTGATCCACTCCTTTATCTGAGTGGTGGCATGTGCAACCTACGTCTAGAGTTTTCTGAGTAGCCATTTAGTATTAGGGAAGCGCTAAAGCCTGAAATCAAAATTTTAGACCTTGATGCTACAGCCTTTATTCACACTGAATAAAGTTTTCCATGTGAGCAAAATATTATAAGGCTTGGCTTCCAATATTTTTTTATTGTACGTGGATTTTATTCTCTTAAGTCAGGATAATTGAATAAATGCATCATTCTGCTATACATGAGCTTATTCAATGTACAATTCAACACTTCATGTCTATCTCTGATTAAATTAATTGAAGATCGTATTTTTAATTACACATTAAGTAATTGTTATGGTCATCCAAAACTTGTGAATATTTCTTTTGAAATAACTGAAGTCTGTAATCCAATACCTTTGCCCTTCCAGTTACACATCTCTGACTAGTTTCTTGGTATACACTGAGTTTACGTTCTTCCTGTGTAATATATTACACCATTAACTGCATTTCTGAAAATTCTTGATAGTTTAGAGGGCAAGAAATTTGTAAGAATTCCCCACTCTTCTTAGCAGTCTCTTTCACATCTGTAATGTGCTTCCAAAGAATGCTTTACACCTTTTTGCCTTTGATCTGGTCACCTCAATGTTTAATTTAACCTCTTTAGCATCTTTCTGCATATGAAAACAGAGGCAAGTCTTCCTCAAGCAGACTGGACTCAAAATCTCTGATGACAGTTTTTATCCTGCTTGTGATGGGATGATGTACAGCTACTCAATCTCTGGTCATCTTCTATTCTTCTTTGGTATGCCTGAGATTCCTTTCTTCCAAATCTTTGCTTTGTTTGACAACGTAACCTCGTATCCAAAGTAAGCCCTTGAGTCCCCTCCAAAAGTCATCACTGGCTTGCTTCTTCACATCGGCCAATAAAGATTCCATTTCAATTTTTTTCCAGTATACATAATACCTAAGGCAGTATGTACTGTCTTAATATTTCTCTATATGTAAAAAATACACTCCAGGTCTAGATGTAGACCAGCTATCAGAGCACAATTTCATTGGTTTGAGCTGACGCATTCTTGTACTGTGAGGTAGAAAATCATTCAGCAAACAGCGCCCCTATGCAGTGGTGAGTGGGTGCTGATCACCTCTTTTCTGCAAACCTGATTCCTACATTGTCACAAAAAGATGTGCTTTATTTTCTCAATTCAGCTGTCACGAGCACTGCCTTCAGACAATACTAGTCCAGCCTGATGTGTTAATTATTGCTTTTGATATCCCTATGGTTTTATAATTTCAGTGATAGAAACATTTTAACTCGAGGTTCTCTAGAGAAACTGAAATATCTTTGGATGTTTCAAACAAATTTTAAAAAATTCCTTTGAAAAGAAACAGATTTTATTAAATTGCTGAAGGCTTCTTGTACTGTATTTTCTCATGACTTGCTGAGTCATCTCATCAGGTAGTTCAACTCCCCTCTACTTGTGGCATCTAATATAGCTGCACTTCAGAATTACCAACAATTTCTTCATAATTACGTCAAAAAAATAAAGTAAAAAGAGATCATGAACAAACACAGTGGTCAAGAATCAGCAAATTTAGAAATAATATTCAAAAGATAACTTATAGATAAGCCTGATAATGAGTTCAATAAAATGAAAAGTGCAACTGTATCTTAAGAAACTGAATCAAGATAGAAAGAAATCTACTATTCCTACATTTCTTTCTTATTTTTCATTTTAATCACACAATTTAATCACTTTGGAAAAAAGACTCTCACTAAGATTAAGAACAGTGACCTTTCTTCTTCTACTTTCATTACAATTAAAATAATTTGACCTCAAGTAAAATAGCATTGTCAGATTACTTATAATTCAGTCCTTAATACTTCTATAGGTTTGGTGTACTTTTTTCTTCAACAGCTAATCTTGTTTTAGTTCAGTTGCTCACAATAGCAAATACCTGCTTTAATTAGTAAATTTAAAAAGACATTTTCAGAGCTCCTTATCTTTCCAGTTTTGTTATCCCATCTGTGCCTGTCTAGAAAGGAGCTAAGATATGTATAATGCTAATTAATTTTGTACCACACTAGAGCTGTTAAGCCAGGTATTCAAATCCTTTTCCCAATTCAAATACATTCTAAAGCTTAAAGTTATTAGGGCTAATGAGTAATTTGATTTACATTAAGTTAATTAAACTGTATTTAATTCAGTTACATGAGGCACTCTAGTAGTCTTTGAAAATACATACAACAATAATATCCATGGATTTAAGGAAAATATTGTGTTGCAAATATTGTTCAGTAGGCTAATGGCTTCTAGAATCTTCCACCAGCCTCTGTAAGAGATGATTATTTAAAACAAACCACACAGAAAACAATGAATCGTAAAATTAACATACAAAATTAACATATAATATATGATTTCTGATCAAACATGGAAACCTGATGACACTTACAGTTTGCAGCTATAACATCAACAGCAAACAAGGAAAGCAATTTTCAAAAGGAATAAATTAGGACCTGGCAGGAAATAAAGAGTCAAAACAAAAGTTTGTTATGTCAACTGTTGCATATTTCCCTCAGAGGCTTATATGAACTACACACATGACAAATAAAAAAATATCGACATTTCTGTTATTACCTACCCTGCACATACTGCATATATGCTTATATTAAAAGTCCATGGATATGCGTGTGAAAAATGTAAACCCATTTTTCATGTTTTATGAAGGCCTGAGCATTTAATTAATTAATAACAAAGAAAGCTCAATTGGTTTGTGAGCAGCAAGCTGTAATTTTTGGATGCATTGCCATGAGCACACAGCTTCAGTGTAGTGTTCCACAGGTACTGAGCTACACTGTTTACTTCATCAAACCAAAAAAAAATCTTACACCCAGGAGTAAATGGGGCAGCCTTTTCATAATGGTGCAGAAAGGCTTCTTATGTGGCTCAACATGAAATGCTGTTTCCCTTAGGTAGCTGGTTTTCAGTACTATTTTAAAATATAGTAGTTATATGGAGTTCTGTACACAACAAAAGTAAAAAGAACCACTAATAAAAAGTGGCAAGTTGTCATGTCAGCTACAATTGAATCGAAATTTTGTCTGATTTCCTGCATGCTTGCTAAAAAACAAAAACACAAACTCTCCCCCCAAAAAATAAGACAAAAGACATTCTGAGTTCAAAGAGTTACAAAAGCATGATTAAACTTATGAATAAAATTTTAAGAAATTTATATATTTATAGTTTTCTCAAGTGTGCAGAGCGGAGAAGATGTCATGGCTAGAAAAATTTAATAAAAAACAATGTCAGATAGGAAAAAAAATCCAGGGAACAGTATAAAATCAAATCATTGGAATAGAGTTAAAAAGAGAAGGTAGAGATACTATGGGTGGTCTGAACA
>VXBX01002964.1:0-10866 GCA_013400415.1 Scytalopus superciliaris
GACAAAATACAATCTGGTTCCTAAAACAGCTCTGTACTGTCCCACAAGGGGGATGATATGTCCCTCTTAATGATAGGTCTGATACTGTCTGTTTCATGGGGTGGCAACGCTGGTGAGATTATATTCCCGGCTCGGCACGACTGGGTCCTCTTCGTAGGTCCATCTGGAGAAGTGCTGTCTCCAAACCTCATAGGAGTCGCCTTCCCCGACATCTCCTCCCTTTTGTTTTAATATGGTCAGATTTACTTCTGNAGTGTGGCTCTGACATCAGGAAAAGAAGGATTTGCACACCTACAGACTGGAGTTGGACCAAGGGTTGGACTTGATGATCTTGGAGGTCTCTTCCAACCTGATCGACTCTATTATTCTATGATTCAGGATCCAGGGACAAAATGACTGGCTCCCACCTTATAGAAGGTTAGGCAAGAACCCTCTAGAAAGGGTGTGTAACTTGGGCATAGTAAGAGAGGAGCAAGGATGGAGTGTGCAAAATAGAGGGTTGGGATAACCATATATGGAAATATACTGCAATGCAGCAAAAATTAACCAATGAGAGGGTAGGGTTTGGGACCATGAGGGAATTTTCCAGAGCTTACAATACAAAATATAGGGGATAATATAATAAACTGTCAAACACCATATAAAACCCGGAATGCCTGCAGTAAAATAGTCCATAGTAGTAAAGCAATCCATTTATCTTCAAATGTCAGTTTTTTCATCATCGAGGGTCCACGGTCTGATATTGTTTTTACCAATCTTCAAATTCCCATACTCTTACATTTCCCCCAGTTTTATTTTCTAAAAGTAGATAGGCTTGGGAGAAACTTTGCATTGTCATATTCTCAATGCACATAATTAAACATGGGACAACCAATAATATTATTAAAAAGACAAATAATCCTAACAGTAGGAAAGTTGTAACAACTCTTGCAGACAAACTGTCCAAATGTAGCCAATTAAACATGTCATCCCATCCCAAGGTTTTAGTTTCTTGTGACTGGGAGCAAGACCAAAATTTTACGTTAGAGTCACAATTCTTATCAAAATGAAAAGTAGCTTGTTCAGATGGTTTGTCAATGGGGACTCTTGGGGTAAGGTTAGAAAGACAATTGACAAATGTGGGGTGCCAAGGGCAGGCTATGAAGGATCTTTTTGTACATTTATGTGCCATTGTTGGTTCTGAAGACATCATGGTTTTAGAAGGTGTGAAAATAGAAAGTCTCCCAAAGGTATATGGACTTCCCACAGCTTCCCTTTGTATCTCTTTCCATACTCAATAGCCACAGATCATAAAGACCTGTTCAGGCAACTTAACAGTAAGTGACAGAGATCTTATTACAGCTGGTGCGCTGTTATTGCACCAAAATTCCTA
Source organism: Scytalopus superciliaris (assembly GCA_013400415.1). Classification (NCBI taxonomy): domain Eukaryota; kingdom Metazoa; phylum Chordata; class Aves; order Passeriformes; family Rhinocryptidae; genus Scytalopus; species Scytalopus superciliaris. Next base: position 1,373 of record VXBX01002964.1, read on the forward strand.
TTTACTGTATGCCCCTTGTGATGTGACATTAATTCTTGCAAGCACATATTCTTTTTCCAAGTGAAAATTAAAACAATAAACTGCAGGTAATGTGCCTAAAATTGCTAATGCTTGCGGCTCAGAGTTTACATAAACGAATTATTCTGGACGTTTTCACTAGGATGATTTTTAACATAACAATGGGCAATAGGGTTTTAATCTTTGTCCAGATTTGAACATCAAGGGGTAAACTGTAACATAAACAATTCTTTTGCTAACCAAGGAATTCCAATTAGGCAGGACTTAAAAGGGTTTTCAGGATCTGATACAGCTAAACACAAAGAGTCTGTACCAACTGACTTTGCCAATGTTGTCTATATGTTATTCCTTGTATTTATTACCCACAATGGTAGGGGTGCTGCCACAGTCAGCTTCATAGTCATTCTGATGATTGTTGTTGCAACGATGCTTCTCGTGATACCTTGAGCCATTGTGATGGAACCCATTTCAGACGAGACTCTGTAGAAACACAAGCATGTCCATTTCTCCAAGTTATTAGAGAGAAAGGACCTGCCCAATTTCCTGTTATTAAATCCTTAACTTTTGCCTTAGACATCTCTGGATTGACGGAGGGTCTAAACTGTCTTTGTACAGGTGGCAAATCTCCTTCCAGTCTGTTTAAAAAATTTAATACATACAGCGCCTTATTTAGTTGTTCTTGGGGGGATAGCCCAATGTTCCCTCTTTTTTGTTTCAATAGCATTGCCTTTAAAGTTTCTTTCTCTTTCCATTATAGCCTCGCCTGTGGGGAAGGGTGGGATTATGGTTGTTGGGAGCAACGAAGGATATCAAGCTTGGAAGCAGCTTTTCTCGAGGTGGACCTATGAGGAGGACCCAGTGGAGCCTGGAAAAACTGTGGAGTTTACTACATTCCCAAGAGGAATGTAGTGTCAGACTGGCTTTAAAGGACTGAGATTTACCACTCCCCAGAGTGGTAATGGACTTTATGTGTTGGGATGTACGTCACCACGGACTCTGAGGGGACTGTGTGATGCCGGTTTTGCTAGTTTTAAGTGCTCTCCATGGTTACTGCTGTTGCGCCATCATGGCAATTACTCTTGTCGTTTTTCCTTCATGGTCCTCAATTGTGTCCCTTCTTCCCTTCACGATTTTCCCGCCATTCACTCAGGTTTTCCTGCCATTTCCCTGAACCTTGTTTTCTGATTGGTTTATGCGGAGCCGTTCTGGATTGGCTATCCGGTCATTATGGTTCCTATGTTCTTATGCAATCCCTTCCCTGTTTCTACCCTCCATCCCATAGTTTCTCTACCCCGACCCTATAAATACCCCAGTTCCAAATAAACTGTAGCTCACTTGGAGCCCGCTGCTGGTGTGTGCATGTGGTTCCTTGGGGGCTCTCCTCATCGGTCAACAGCTCCTGCATATGGTGACATGTTCAATCACCCACAGGTTAAAAAATTCCTTCATTGCTTGTGCAATATAAGCTGGTCTGTTGTCCATTTTAATTTTCTTTGGCACCCCCATAGTAGCAAAGACAGGGGATAGATGTCACCTGACATGTTTGCTTTTTTCTCCCATGTGTGCTGTTGCTACCATGAGGCCTGAAAATGTATCAATGGAAACGTGGATGTGTTTCAGTTTACCAGATTATGGGTGATGTCCATCTGCCATACCTGCAGGGCTTCACGTCCTCTAGGGTTTACCCCCCAGGTGGTAATGGGGCAAGCTGTTGACAATCTGAGCAGGTGGAAATAATAGCTTTTGCCTGGGAATAAGATAAATCAAAAGTCTTCTTTAAAGCTTTAACCCCTTGGTGAAAAACTTGGTGGGATAGGTGGGCTTGTTCCATGTGATTAGGAACAATAACTATACTTGCCATTAAATCAGCTCAGTTGTTACCTTCCGTAATAGGGCATGGCAATGAGGTGTGGGATCTAATGTGGGTAATGAAAAATCTATGTTGCCTGTTGTTTATAGTGTTTAATAATGATCTAAATAAAAAAGCTAAATTTTCATTGACTATGTCCTTTAAATAAGAGTTAGACAGCTTCTACCACATATACAGAATCAGAAATTATATTTAATGGCTCTAGAAATAATTGAAAAGCTCGGAGTACCACTGATAATTCCACTAATTGTGATGAGCCAGTTACTTTGTGAATGTCTTGCTCCGATTGATCATGACTTTTTCATAAAACCACAGCATTACCAGTTTTACCTGAGCCAACTGTGAATATTGTTCTCCCAGGACAGAAGGTATTAGGGAGCAATTAGATGTAAGTTGAAGCTGTACAGATGGTAGAAGTTGTAAATATTAATTGGCTGGGAGGTGTTTAACAAACGTCCTGCAAAATCCACCATAGCCACCTGAAAATCAAAACTATAATTCTGTAACTGTTGGAACTCATCTAATGATAAAGGCAAGTAAATGATCTCTGGATCCTGATCTGTTAGCTCCCAATGCCTGATTCAACCCTTGTTACATACTTTCACCACCATTGGAGGTCAGGTAGTTACAGTTTTTGAAAATTGGTGACTTAGGAAAACCCATTCCCACAAATTAAATTGCTTATCTTTATGGCACAATTGACCCAAGACACCATATGGTTGTGCGATATGCCTGATGACAACCAATACAGGAGGAAGGCCTTCTATTTTCCTGCCACTCTGACAGGATGATAATTTGTCCTCAATGTTCTGCAACGCTTGTTTTGTGTCCTCCATCAGACATCTGAGGGATGTTAAGTCAGGGTTTCATTTCAAAAGTGGGAACAAAGTCTGCAAGTTGTTAGTTGTTAGTCCCAGCATGGGGTGAACCCCGTAAATAGTACCCAGGAGAGACTGTAAATCATTGAGAGTTTTGATGTTAGCAGATATTGTAACCTTTTGCAGTTGGATGCGGCCCTGCCAGGTATGATGAGGAAAGGATGGTCACAATCCAAAGTTGGGTGCAGGAATAGATGGTTTATTAAGATGGTGCCCGGCTTATATGTGGTAGGGTAGGGAAGGTTCTGGAATGGGGTTGAACCTGGAAGGAGTCAGGGAGGAGCAGGCAGAGAAGTAAGGGGATGAACTTCCTAAAGAGAGAAAACAAGGGCAGGCTCTAACCGTGTAAGGGAATGATACACAGCTGCACCCATGAACCAATCAGGGCTGGGGTACTGGCCATGAGGGAGAAAGAGGGAATTCCATCAAGGGTATTACAGTCCATGGGGATTGTACAGAACCACTGAACTCAGGACGTGAGAACAGTTCCTGTGCTCTGCAGTAGTCCTTTATGCTTAATCCCTGTTATCCCCCCTGTACACTGGAGGCCATGGGGCTAAGTTGTCTCTTCAACCCTGGTAGCTTCCTTCCTCCCACAGCTGGATAGATGTAGCAGTAATCTTCCATCCTAGGTACTTCCATGGAGAAACCTGCTGGATCTTATCAGGAGCTATTACCAAGCCATGTGATGATAAGGCGCATTGTGTGTCTGTCATTACCTGCCACATCTCCTCTTCCGTTTGTGCTGTTAATAAAATATCATACATATAATGTTAAATCAAAGCAGAAGGATTTTGTTTACAGATGGGTGACAGGATTCTTGATACAAAGTGTTGACAAATTTTTCATTCCTTGTGGCAGGACAGTCCAGTGACACCGTTTGGACAACTCAGCACTGTTGATGGATGGGACAGAGAATGCAAATCTCGGAGAGTCCTTTGGGTCTAAAGGGATACTGATAAAACAGTCTTGGATGTCAATAACAACAATAGGCCAATCCTTTGGAATCATGACAAGTCATGGCATTGCCAGTTGTAACGCTCCTATAGGCTCTAGGATTGAATTTATTTTTCATAAATCATGTAGTAACCACCATTTTCCACTAGATTTCTGGATTACAAAGACTGGTGAATTCCAGGGGCTAGTCAATGGAACAGTGTTGCCTTTCTGTAGCTGTTCTTTGACCAGGGTATTGAGGATTTGTAGCTTGTCTTCTCTTACAGGCCACTGATAACCCAAATTGGTGTATTAAACAATCAATTTTGGGAGAGGAACATCTGCTCAGTAGTGGCCATCATTCTAAATATGATGTTAGTTGTATGCCCCATTGTCCCAAAATATCCCTCCCCACAGTGTCATTGTAAGTCCAAAATAAAAGATCTTACCAAGGCTGTCTTACCATCTAGTCCTTCCACAAGTAATAGAAGAGAGCTCTGCATTGGCGATTGTGTTCCACCCACCCCTTTGATGTTTGTACAAGGTGATATTAAAGACCAGTGACTTGGCCAGTCTTTTGTTGCAATTATGGAAACATCTGCCCCTGTGTTAATTAAACCTCTAATCTTAATGGAATCCATAGAACTGCATAGAGAAACTAAACAAGTTAGCATAGGCCTTTGAAGTAATATGGATTGTGACCAATTAATAAAAGGAACATCTTCCACCAAAGTTTGGCTTGGGTGGTCCAATAAGATTAGGTGAGCAATGGGAATGTCATTTACTAGGGTAATGGGAGGAAAAGGTATCCACACTGTTATGCTAATTGTATTTGATGATAGATTTTCTACAACCTGGGGTGTAATGATAATTCCTGCTTCTGATGTTGAAATTAGACCAGTAATTAAACATTTGCCTTTTGTTGAAGTAGGGCCCTTAATCACCACTGGGGTAACTTGAGTGATGGAATCCTGAGTAGTTATTGAGAAGGAAGGCACCAGGTCCAGCCAAGGGAGACGTGTTCCGGATTGCCTTCCAAAATTGTGGGGAGCAATTGGGTATGGTGTACCTGAGGAGTTTTTTGTGTCCTTGCTCTCCACTCTCTCGCGCTCCGCTCCCTGTTTCCCAGTCTTGGCCTCCTTGCCTCTGGGTGACAGTTGAGGTGACAAGGGATAGCCTTCCCTGGAAAATTTTGATCAACAATCTTTGGCCCTGTGCAGGCCTTTGTGGCCTCTGGGACAATCTCCTGGGGGATTACAGGTTTATTTTTTGGACAGTCCTTTTTGAAGTGTCCTGGTTGATTACAACCATGACACCTAGGTTCTGAAGATTTCACTGCCGTTAGGGCCTCAGCTAGCAAAGTTGTTTTATATAAATGAGACCCAATATTTTTGCACGCCTTTATCATGTCCATTGGGGTTGGGTCTTTTAAAGAACTTAACACTCTCTGACAATCATTGTTGGCATGTTCTACTGCCGGTTTCATAAATAAAACATCCTGTGCCTCTTTATTGGCTATTTGGCACATGATAGATTCTTTGAGTCTCTCTGCAAAATCCGCGAAAGTCTCCTTTGGGCCTTGCTGGATCAATGTAAATGAAGGAGTTGTAACAGAGTCATCTGCTACTACTTTAAAGGAAGATTTCTTGATCAATATAATTTGTTTGTAGGAATCCTGGTTCGGGCCTGATTGGATAAAAAAGATCCTTCACCAAATAATATGTTCATGGTATTGATAACAGATATTCCTAGTGTAGAAACAGTGCCCTCTGCATGTTTTTTAATTAACTTTCCATTCAGACTCAAACACAGTAATCTGCATGGTGGTGAACAGTGACTTAACAATTGTCTGAATATCTGATGGTGTAAGAACATAAGCGGCAAACAGAATCTAAACATCCCACAGGGAAAGGAGCACTTAGTCTGTAGTCTGTTACTGCTTTCTTAACATCCTTTAACACTGGAAAAGGGTTCCCATATTGGAGGCCTGTTGTTACCACAAAAGACCAGAAAGGTTTTTAAAGATTCCAAGTCTTTAGCCATGTCCGCTTGCCTCTGAAGGGATACCCATCGATTATCATGGTCCATTTTGGTGTTAGCAATTTGTCTTTGCATTTGTTGTAACTGTGGGGAGTTGATGGCAAGGCCCTCGTGGGTGCAGCCATCTTGGGGTCTGTTTACTTCTGGTGACTCTGAAGTGTATGGAGTTAGGCTGCCATCTTGGATATGGGCACCACCATTTTGTGGCTGATCTTGGGCACCACCATTTTGTGGGTGACCCTGGGCACATTTTGAGAGGGTCCCTGCCTGCCCCCATTTTGTGGAGCACAGCGTGCACCATTTTTTGAGTGACAGCTGGCGTCATTTTGAGGGTGGTATATCATGAGGCATTGCTGCCATTTTGTGCTCCTGGCTCTGGTGATGCAGCAGTTAAATCCAGACAGTCCTTAACTTGATCCTGTCCCAATGCCATTACCACGCATCAACTGCAATCCCTTTCTTTTTCTGGTTACAACCTTCTTAACTTATTCCACTCCAATTGTTTTAAAATATTAAGAATTAGTCTCCATGTGATTACTGCTTTGGAAGCTTCCTTATCTCCATTTGAGATGGCACTCCATAAAGAAACTCCAAGCTTGTCCCAGTTTTCATACTTTAAATTTTCCAGGACAATTTTGTGATGTTTTTGAATCCACTTAGCCAAAGCTTTCATGGAGGCTTTATCAATTGGATGCCCATCTTGTTTAATAAGGCATTTTAACAAATCATATAATTCTTTTTCTCCTTTTGACAAATGGGTTCCCATGTTAGTATTTTTATTTAAATTTTTCCTTTAAGTTCTGGGGTAGGGATGGAGGATTTTAGGGGGGAAAATCACTGCATGGCAGGTCACCTTACTGTCCTGTCATGTGGAAGGATGAGTGCATCAAAATTCCCAGTTCTGCCATGGAAGCCGCTGGAATCAGGAGTCCACTTCCCTCCTGCACTTTTCCCAGTGGAGCAGGTAGTCCTCTGGATACCAGAAGTCCCTAGGCCAGCCCCATGTTGGGCGCCATCTGTGGTTCTGATGTTGGGAAAAGAAGGGTCTGCACACTTCAGAATCCAGGGACAAAATGGCTCTATTGAAATGGCTCCCACCTTATATAGGGTTAGGGAAGAACTCTCTAGAAAGGGAGTGTAACTTGGGCAGAGTAGGGAGGAGCAAGGGTGGAGTACACAAAATAGAGAGTTGGGATAACCAATAAGGAAACATACTGCAATGCAGCAAAAATTAACCAGTAAGAGGGTAGGGTTCGGGACCTTGAGGGATGTGGGAATTTTCCAGAACTTACAGTATAATATATAGGGGATAATACAATAAATTCTCAAGCACCATATAAAACCCCGAATGCAGGAGCCGTTGACCGATAGGAGCGAGCCCACCAGGAACCACACGCACACCACGGAGGTCGGCTCCAAGTGAGCTAGCTTTATTTAAAATGGAGGGTTTTTATAGGGGAATAACAGGGAATATTATGGGGTGTAGTATAGGAACAACGGCAGGATTGGGTGAAACTGGTAACCGGGGTGATGGGACAGCGAATAGGAGAACGGTCCCGCAAAGAACCAATAAGCTCTCAGGGTCTGGAAAACGGCGGGAAGGATCTGAGGGGAAAGGCGGGAAAACTGTGGGGGAAGAAGACAACATGGAGGGCTGAGGGAACAACAACAACTCCAACTTCCATATTAACGAACACACAGTAAACAGTAACAACAGAACATTACAACTAATAAACCTCTTAGTCTTATTCAAAATACTGTGAAGTCTTGTACCGCCTCTAAAGAGGGGTATAATACTTATTTATAAAAAGTCCTGTATCACTCTTTTCAGGGGGTGGTGAAGCTGGTGACCGTGTTCTCTCTGGGTGGCGGGATAGGATCTTCCTCGTACGTCCAGCGTGTAAAATGCTGTCTCCACACCTCATAGGAGTTGCCTTCCCCAACACCCGAACACCTGTGGTAAAATAGTCTATAGTAGTAAAGCAATCCATTTATCTTCAAATGTCTGTTTTTTCATCATCAAGGGTTCACAGTCTGATGTTCTTTTTCCAGTCTTCAAATTCCCATATGCCTACAGTTCAGACTTTATGAATTGTCTCTTTTTTTAAAAAAAAACCCTATACTCACTGCTGGCCATACTGATTTTAATCTTAGTTGAAACATTAAAGGCGGTGGAATACGATAGTTTTATTTTTGTGAAGACAGGAAAAAATACTGTTAATTTGTCTCTTTACGTGCCTTCTGGAATGAGTTGTTTGATAATGTAACCATCTCAGTGCAAGTGCTTGGCAGGCAGAGGGATGGGGATGTGTAAGCTTGATTCACATTTTTAACTGAATCTGCACTGTGGAACTCTGCATACATCAATGCCCATGGAACATGCCTGCCAGAATGCATCCTGGGCTCTCCATTCCTGTATGACACAGACTGAGGACTGGCCAAATGTGCCACAGATCTGTTTCCTGTGAAAGTACAGTGGGTGGAGGAAATGGATTGCAGCCATTTTTTTACTGAACACAGTTGCCATATTCATGCAAACCTGGTCAGAGCTTTCCCTTTCGTGTTCTTCAGCTTAAATAACTTACCTTACAAATTGGTACATTAAGACCATTGCTCCAATAGAGTATAACTTTACTATCAAAACCTAGAGCCATCTTCAGAAAGAACTGGCTTAGATGTCACTGCTCTTGGTTTGCAACTGCAGTATGGTATAAATCTGGAACGGTACTTTTTAAAAAAGCCTTAAAATGCATGCAACTTTGGGAATGTACTTTGGGTTTGGACTTAGAAATCTGTTTGGGATAGATACCAGAAATAAAACTGGGCATAAGGAGGGTGTGTTTCAGGACACCAGATAAACTAATTGTTGCCTGACATTAAGTCACTTTATTTTTTTGGTACAGTGTTTCACAAACTGCTTACAAAAATTATTCTGCATTGAGCAGACAGTGTTATACTTGGAATTTGGGTCTTGACAGATAGGAAACATTGAATTTCATGTAAGAAGAAATGGATTTCAGAGACCTTGTGTTGTCAAGTCTACCATTTTCTACATATGCATAATGCAAAGCAAGTCCCCATTGGAAAAATGCAGTTGACACTGGTCTGCTATTACTATTATATATTATTATCACATGTGGGGTGGGGTTGTAATCAAAAGAAAACTAAATAATAAAATGTGAACTCAGACTTTTTATCCAACCTGTGAAAGCAGGAGGTGGAGTTCTTTCTCCATGGGCTCCAGTTGGCAGAAATGTGTAAGCATAGTATGGATTGAGATGTGCTTTTTCTTGTGAGATGAAAGACTGCATATGGGATTAATGTGCTGGCTTGTTCATGCTGTTTTCTGCTGCTTGATATCAGCTACTAATCTGCACTGCTGCAGGTGAGCCCTCAGTGCAGATAGGGATAATTTGATTTCTAAGGGCACAAGAGCAATCTAAACACTATAGCTAGTCATCTAGGTCTTTGATGACAGAGGTTGATTTTCGTAAAGACAAAACCAGTATGTGATCTGGAATTTTCAAGCATGTTACATTAACTTGTCGTCCTTCAAAATCAATCCTAATGTATATCACCTCTCTTTTAATGACACTGATCACTGACATCAGTATTTGGATGCCAAGCAGTGAAGGTTAGATTTCAGAGTTGCCAGTTCACACTCTGAGAGCACTTGAACTCTATTTTAAATGTTTTGCATCTGTGAAATACCCATTTCATTATGGATACTTTTTCACTCTCTGTGTATAATT
>VXBX01002964.1:16098-28157 GCA_013400415.1 Scytalopus superciliaris
TTTGGTTCCTTTTTCAATTTCTTTTTTGGTTTGTGATAAGAAACAAACTAATTTCCCTCCTTCCTATATGCTTGAAATCTGTGGGAAGTGGTTTTTAATGACTTCTGTCTTTTACTTAAAAGTAAAACATTTCAAATACCCAAATCTGTCACTGGGGAATTCTTAAGCATTCAAGCCTTTCTGAAAGACCATTATTTTTTATTATGAATGAGAGTTAAATTCTTTATTAATTGTGCCTTTGCTTGGATATAAGATATGAAGCTGTTACATCTGCTACTAAGAATGATGTAACTGATCTGGTATTTAAAAATGTCAGAGTGAGTAGGTAGTTGTGGGAGATGATATGAACACTTTTAGAAGGTACCTTGCTTTCCAGTAACCATGGACCTTAATGTATGTTTATAGATACCTGAATTTTTAGCATTTATGGATTGATTTTTTCACTGGAGCCTTGTTTGAGTTTCACCTTTTGTCTGTGGTGTACAAATATTCCAGCAACTAAACAATTACTGGTAACAGAGTTGACAGGCATATAAGGCATCAAGTCAAAGATAGAATTTGCAGTGAGTAAACAGGGGACAGAAATAGGAATGTGAAGGCGAAAGAATCTATTTTGGAGCATGGAGTTGTTCTTGTGCTTTAAAAACCCTCAGGAACATGTAACAAGTTTTTTTTAGCTTCACAGCTAAGATTGCTTTGTAGATTTTACACCTTTCAGTGTTGACGTTATTGAAATATTTTCTTTCAAAAGTTTTGTACCACAGATACTACAGTGCCTTGCATTTGTTCTGGTTTGCCTATTAGTGAACACTTTTGTTTGTTGTTTGCTGTGAGTTTGGATTTTTTATCAGGAAGTAATCATTAACAACACATGGAACATATATGCTGAAAAGAAAGTGAAAAAGTCATTCTACTTTAAGGCTAATATTTGCTATTTTTGTTGCACCCAGGGAAAAAAATTCTATGAGAAACAGTATTTTTGTGTAATTCCAGCATTAGTCATAAGAGCTTTAGCGTTAGGCAAAGGCTACTGTATATACACCTATAGTGTAGCATTTTGCTCTTGTGTGCTGGTGCCGTTGGAGTCCTTTCCTCATTGCCTTGAATGCCGTTCAATTCAGCAGTGGATACTGCAGTCTTCTATTGTGGTGCAGGTCACGTAGCACTGAATGAACAAGGTTGCATGAATAATGTGCTTTTTATTCAGCGATTGGATAAAAATTAATGCCCCCAACACCTACGTACATCCAATCTCCACTGCTTCCTGTGTGCTTATTCTTCCAGAAGCTTTAATTATTTATCCTTGGAGAGAATTTGACAGTTACAAGTAGTCACGACTCAGCAGGTTAACCATATAAACACCAGAACCGATCTCCTTGTCAAGTACACTCAAATGTCTCATAGAATCAAATGTTGATTTTGAAGTGATGTGACTCGAAATTAAAAGGGAAAAAAATTGGCATCCCTAACTGCTGCGTGTTTTTAAATCTAACGTTATCTTTAATTCAATTGAAATTGGTTTACTATTCTTGCTAATTTCAAGAGATAGTCTTTTAAGACTGAAGTGCATGATATGCTCTAAATACTGACATGGGCGATGGAAATACATTTTCAGGAGAGAAGGGTCAAGTAGCAGGGGAAGCAACGTTAGTTAATAAGCCAAAACAATGTACACAGTTGCCCATCATATAGTATTGCATAGTGATGAGAAAAAAAACTGAATTACATAAGATGCCTGCAGAGTTTGCTACTTGATCTTTATGGATTGTGTTCGGATTAAAGCAAAACTGTAGGCATAATAGGAGTCAGCATAACTACATATACTAAGAGAAAAACAGCCTTAGGCATAAACCTTAGCTTCTTTATATTGACTAACGAGAGAAGAAAGGAGGAAAGCATGTGTCTGCATGTGTACATATGCATTTGTCTATAAATACATTTTGTCTACTTGATCTGAGTGCAAGAAGATGATCAAAGAAACAGATAGTTTTCCATGTGAACGTTTTTGATTGGGTTTTTTGTTTATTTGGTTTGATTTTTTTGCTGAAACTATTTGTTATGTGGCTGCATTTTAGAAGGAAATGCTAGAAAGGCCAGTATTAGACTACCTTGCTGCAGCTTGTTGAATAATGTTACTGTATTATCTGACTGGACTGCATGAATCACAGCAGGTGGGAGCAAATCTGTCTGCATCATCAGGCTGCATAATTTAGGACTATGCCCAGCACTGGTAGCTACTAATGGATTGATTTAAGCCTTAAGAGTTACCCAGAAAATCTATACCTGATACAGACAGACCTTTCCCTCCACACTAAGAACAGACTCGAAAATGCAATGTGAAGTGGTTTTGTTTTGTGCTTTTGCTTACATACAGAAAGCAGTTGGGTATCTGATTACAGCAGCAGTTCACCCAGAGTTGTGATAGCCTCTGCAAAGTTTTAATAAACACCAGGTATTTTCCTTGAAAGTAACTGACTAGTGTAGTGAAGAATTCATTCTCAGAAGACATGTTCCATGTGTTATACAAAAGAATAGGGAAGTTTATCTAAGGTGGTTTATCTCTTGGTGACATTTTATAGATTGCTTTCTTTCATAAGCCTGGAAAACGGAAGCAGCAATTGAAATAAGGTTGCATGTCAGTATTCTGTGCCTCTGAACAGTTGAGACAGGTAGGCAGGACATTGCTACCCTCTTAAAAAGGATTAAACTATGATCCTACTTTCTGATGGCCCACAATCACTTCTTGCTGCCACAACATTGTGTTGTTGTTTAACCCCAGCCATCAATCAAGCCTTCCACAATTGCTAACCCCCTAACAGTGGGATCAGGGAGAGAATCAGAAGGGCAAAAGGTAGAAAATTCATGGATTGAGATAAAGATAGTTCAGTAGGGAAACCAAAAGGTTTGCACACAAGCACAGCAAAACAAGTATCAGTTCACTGCTCCCCATGGGCAGGGCAGTGTTCAGCCATCTCCAGGAGACCAGGGTCCCATCACGCATAATGGTGTCTTGGTAAGACAAACACCTTTACTCCAAATGTTCCCTCCTTCCCTCCCTCTTCCCCCAGCTTTATATACTGAGCATGATGTCACATGGTATGGAATGTCCCTCTGGTCAGTTTGGGTCATCTGTCTTGGCCATGTCTTCTCCCAGCCTCCCATGTATCCCCAGCTCCCCTGCCAGCATGGCAATATGAAAAGCAAAAAAGGCCTTGGCTCTGTGTAAGCCCTGCTCAGCAGTAACCATGGGTATATTATGAACACTGTGTTCAGCACAAATCCAACACACAACCCCATACTAGTCACTGTGAATAGAATGAAGTCTACCCTAGGCAAATGCAGCACATGTGACCTTTCAGAGTTTTAAGTATTTTGTTCTTCTTATTCCGTCTTGCGATTTGTTGAGATATGATATAGTCCCCGTAGATGCCAATGCTCTAGTGAGAGTTAATGTGCTCTGTGGAAAGGAAAATCTCCTTCCAGCTTTGTTTACATCTTGGACACCAGAGGGCAGGTGTTAGTTTATTGAAAGTTTATTGTGTGGAATGTCTGTGTGTGTGCACATGATGAAAATATGCTAGAGAGGGCTATAAAGGTGGAGTATAGAGCATTCAAATATAGGTTATGCTTTTTTGTGTCTGTAGGAAATGTTTTTCTAGCAGAATATTCTTTTGCTTTTACTTAAAAATCTTGTTGGCCAAAAATGTAAAAACAAAATTAAAATTATATGGGCAAGGTGAGAAAGAGTTTCAGTCCACAAACATTACCATCTACCAGCACATCACTATATAGAAACCTCCTAATATCTTCCTATTCTCTCATTTGACTCTCATCATGGTGATCTGCGAACATTCACATTATTTGAGTCACTGCACAGCAGAAACACATGTAGACTTTGTTTGATACAGAATTTTGTGCAGTAGACTTATTTTTGCATTAACTTGCATTTTTAGTTTAATTGCACTTTAGGATTTTGCACTGCATGGCAATGCTTGTAGCTAAACACAGATTTCTGCCAGTTTAGATATTCTGGTCAGGCAGATATTAGTCTGGTGCTGTGCAAAAGCAGGCTTAGTATTTACCCACTGTTAGGTGCAGAGTTGTGTTTTTATTGGTAAAGTTTCTTTCGTTTGGGTAGAGGAGCAGCTTTGGTAGGACAAAGCACCTCTGTGACACTGTCTTGGTAGTCTAGACAGATAAGGTGCTGCTATTCAAATTAAAATGAAGTATTAGTGTAAGGATAATTGCAGTTCATGGTGGTCAGTAATAACTGTTAGACAAGAAAGTTAACAAGTTGCTTCAGTGCCACACAATAGTTTCATAACAGTATTGATCCCTACTCTTTTATATCCTAGTCAATGTAACTAGCAACAACAATCAACATTTATACAGCGCTAACATGTTGAATGTAATGATAGTGTTCAGTTAGTTTCACAGATATGGTGTTGCTTAAACTTATTGAACTGACTGGAGATAACAGAACTAATGTTGCCACTGGGTAGTCAGACTGCTTGTTTTCAGTGCACTTAGTAGGATTTTTCCTTCTGCTTTGCTTATTGCTGTAACAGGCCTTCTCAGGCCACAGGGTGACTTCAACAGCCCTTCTCCCTTATGGAACTGTGACCTGGGGTCAATGTCTCTTCCAGTGGCATTTCTCCTCCAGCTTTTCATTCTGGCATGAGTGCTTCATTAAAATCCAGCTCATACTGAGCATTGGGCAGGTCTGGCATTAGGCTGTTGATTCATGCATTTCTCAAGAGACCCTCATAGTTGACCATATTCTCCCATTCTGAGATAGCTCCTCTGACCTCGATACCCGTAAGTTACCTGTGCTTGGCCAGTGGGCTTCAGTTTCTGATTATCTGTTCAAGCTCTTGCCTAGTTTTTGCTTTAGCCTCTCTGCTGTACATCCTTGCTTTGTTATTACTGAAATCTGACCCTAGCTCATGTGCCCTAAGTCCTTTGCAGAACTGCTGACCCTCAGAATACCAGTAGTTTTCGTGTTTTCTTAACCTTAATTGTATTGAAGCTTCTCAGGGGCTTGCCCTTCTTAAGCAAACAAAAAGCATTTTCTGAGGGTACATAGAGAAAGTCACTATACACTTTTGCTGCAGCAAAGAAATACACAAGTTGCCATGTATGGTGGTAGAGTAGTAAACAGATCTTTGTCTCAATTTTTCTACCACTGTAAACATTTTATAATCTTGGAGTCCCTTTTATAGTTAAGGATGCTTGCCTCCCTTCTGTTCTGCTTCAGTTCCTGGAGCTTAAAACAGTTTTTCAGTCTTCTCATCTGCATCTCTTTTACTTCTTGCCTTTCCTCACATTCCTGTCAGTGTACTTTGTAACTTCAATCCAGTTAAGCGAACATTTAAACAGCTATTTAAATCCTGCCACCCAACCCTGCCTCATTATCGTGTCCCTCACAGATTTGTAATCCTGCTTTCCATACCTATTGTTGTATCTAAGGCAGGTGACTGAAATGCAAGGAAGACAAGCAATCTAGCTGAGAAAGGAATGCATCCTTAATATATGCATGCACATGTGCATACCTGCACACATGCAGATACTCACTTGTCTGCAGATGCCTCTTCCATTTGACTGTACCCAAAAAGAAGTGAACCATCACTTCAGGTCAGATAACAAACAGCATTAGGGTAAACAGGTACAGTGACTCATATCAGCTATATATATAAATAATGCAGAAGTAGTCCTCATTCTCAGTTCACTGGAAATGAGTGTTGTGAGTGCTGCTGTGAATAACCCTTCACAGGTGCTGTTATCCGCTACTGCAGATTTGTCAGAATTCTTTCGGTACTAAAGTAAATCGACAATGGCTTTGCATGTAACTCCTTATTTGCCAAGAAAAATCTGTTTAGTTTGGTGGCACAAATTAATGAGTTGTGTTTCAGGGTGAAGTTGATGCAAGTGAGTATTAGGCACATTTCCTGGCCTATGCCGTTCCGTTCCTCTCCCTCTTTACTGGAGTCTAGAACTGATCTGGTTGTAAAAGAAAAACCAACAAAAAACCCCACCTAACATTTTTTCTGTGTCATTATTCAGCCATGTGCCACAGCACGCATTTTATGGCAACATGGCAAAGGTGATGCAGTCACTGACATGTAGGTGAGAGCAGCTCTGCTACAGCCACCAAATCTACACATACAGCCAGAATTTTAGTCTGATGTACAACGTAAGACAGGGATGGTAATTTATACTCTCTGTTGATTTTTTCTGTTGTTATTGTTCTCATTATTTCAAGGATAACCTGTTAATTAAGGGACAGGGAACTAATGGATTTGGGAAAGTCTGGGTTTTTTTAGTGGACTTTCATCTACTCAGACAAGGTACAGTTAGCCCTGCCACGTGCCAAAAGGTACAAGAAAGTGCACTACACATATTTTCACCTTGTTCCTTTCATTCTTGCCTACTCTTCTTGCCAGTACTTAGCTATCATAATATAAAAGAACAGGTACTGGAGTATAAGTGTTCTTATGGTAGTAAGGCACATATTTGTATCTATACTGTTTAAGTAATAATTTTTTCACGGTTCTGAAAAGGAAAATATAATTACAGCAATTTACACTTTCATATAAATAATCATACTTTTTGAAAGGCAACCAATCTAAGAAACCTTGTACTAAAAGTCAGACACAATTAAGATTCCTAGACTTGCATTTGGATTTGGAAAGTGGCCATGAAGTTCTACTCCTGTCGAAATCAGTAGGAAGCTCATGAAGTCAGAACTCTCATAGAGGGCTTTTTTTAAAGGAACTTTGCAAAACATTCCTGAGAAAATAAGAACAGAATAAAAACAAAGTACTCAAAAAAACTATCAAAAAACACCAGAACAAAACCAGACACCTTATTAGAAAGTAGAAGACTACTGAATTATTAAATGCATTTCATGAGAGAGAACCAAAAAGATGCTGGGTTAACAAATAAGTAAATGACTGGCTTCCAGTTTAAGGAAGACAGTAAAAGAGTTCTTGCATAATTTGTCAGTGAAGTAGATTGCTATTTACTTTCTTCTCTGAAGCTCTAGTTTTTCTGTTTGTTTAAAACAGAAGCACCTGGAGACACTTGGACATTAATGCACACATGCCTAGAAGCAGCACTGTTTCCATCACTGTGAATGTGTCATAGGACCAGAGAGAATGTTACGGGCCTGTTATTACAGTATTCACAATTCAATACAGTTTGTTGACCCTGTCATGGTTTGTGGACACAGAAGAAAACAGGACTGAATTGTATTTCTTTGGGAAGCAGATTCCCTGTCTATGGTGATGCTCCAGCAGGAGTGTGGCACTTGGCACAGAGGGTGCTAGCTTGGGAGAGGGAGAAAGAAGAAAAATCATGGAAACACAGAATCATTTAGCAAAAGGCTTTCCAGATAAAAAGTAGGTCTGTACCAGGTGTAGGCAGCCAAACAGACACAGCTGAGCTTTTAATTGTGCATTTAGATTGTGTATTTTTTAGAAAATACAGCCCTGTTACACTGTTCTACTTCTCTTTCTCACTTCAGGGACTGGCTTAGAGAAAAGAATAATTTACTGTAAAATTTTTTGGGTTTGTAAGAGTTGATTTAGTGTTGGTTTGCAGATTTTAGTGCACTCCCCTGCATGTTACTGCCTTGCAAAAATTTAATGTCGTGTTTAGATTTGGATATTATCTCAGATCTGTCTTTTCCCTGAACTTTTATAGTGTGTTGACTTTCAACAGTAGGCCCCAGGAACACTAAGGGAGTAGAAGAAGTTACATATTTCATTTTCTTCCAAACATTTCATGTCATATTTTATAGGGTGAATGTGTCTTACAACAAAATCGTTTCAGTGTTTCCAGCTAGCAGAAAAAAACATCCTCTTTATTTAGGGTCAGCTTCTGGCTCAAAACATAAGCATCTGCACAGAAATTTATTGATATGTTTCAGACCTTGATTGTACAGTCTACTGATGTAATTTAAGTTGGAAGTTGATCATTAATGATTAATGATCACTGATTTTGAACAGTAGTACTTCTAGCAATGTGGTTTTCCAGAGAAATAACTTGCAGAGCTGCAGATAATGCTCCCATTTCCTGGTGCAGCCCACTCTTAGCAATAATGTTGCCACGGAAACAGCAAAACTCTGAGCCGGTGAAAGAGAAGGGAGATGGAGGCAATTTGCAGCATCCTTNTTGTTTGTTTCTTTTCTGCCTACAAGCCTTTGGGATTTTTTGTTAATGGTTGTTTGGGTTTTCTGTATAGGACAGTAACTGAGGTCTGACTCAAACACCCATTATGGAAAAAAAAATCTAAGTGATGTGAGCCCGGTCTGTGCTTTTATTCCTGCAAACTGTTTTGAGGTAGAGTTATACAGTCATGGTGCTGATGGGAAGTTCAGTGCCTCTCAACATTTCTGTCAGCTACATGATGAGCCTCCCTTGAAAACACAGTAGGATGTAACTAAGCTCTGTGTGCAGGTAAATTAGAGAAACAGAGGAATACAGAATATTATATATTAGTATGTACAAACCGAACAGATAAAATTGTTTAGAAATATTTTTTCTTAAGCTTAGATCATGTCTTTTAGCTTGTCTTGATGTTATCTTGCTTTTCTGTTAACTACATCATCTGAGGCTGTCTCACATAAAGAAAGCTGGATTAGGCTGATTAGTAAGTACTTGGGTAAGAGATTTCTGTTATATGTCTAGTTCACCTTGTGCAAAGAAAGCTGGTACTTTTCTTTCGCAATTAACTAATCAAGAGAAGAAATGTCCCCATAGGATATTAGAGATCTTTGTACTATTGAAATGCTATCTTTTTATTTGCGGAATTGGCCATATGTTAATATTAAAGATTCTACAGGAACATTTACTAAAGCAGAGCATTAACACTTGTGTCCATCATATCACAATGTGAGGAACAGCATCCTATTTGCTGATGCCTAAATGCTGCATCATAGTAACACTAATTGTGTAGGGTTTGTTGTAAAAAGAAATGTGAACTACAATGGCCTTATGGCTACTTTTTGTACAGTATTAAAACTCTTAGCAACATCTATATTTATGTTTGTCTGACAGATTCAGTTTCTTTTAACTCAGCTAACCCAAATAGAGTTTGGATTTCTTTTTTTTCCCCAAAGACATTGTCTTTCTCATTTTTCTTAAATCCAGTTTAGTCCACAAGCAATTTTACTGCCACTGGACAGAAACCCTGGAAGTGCAAATTGTTTTTCAGCAGAATTTCAATAGTTTCTTACTTGACTAGAGCACATATTTGACCGCAGTTACTGGAAGTATGTATTTTTGCAGATTCTGATTATATGATTAATATTTCTCTAAATATGGCTCATTGAAAGTCACCTTTTTTTTGCATTCAGCAGAGTTTCTTACTACAGTTTGAGGAATATAGTTGTTCTATTCCCTGTGTTTCCTCTTTATGGTGCTCACATCATCTTACCTGGTTTAGCTTGTTGTATTGACAGTGTCTCCTGTGTTTGCATCTGCAACAATTTAGAACCTTTTAAACTTCAACCAAATGTTTCTCCCTCTAATTTTGCCCCCAGCATCTGTTTTTCCCTACCCTTTTCTGTTAATGTAAATCACTTGCTTCTGAAATACAAGCTGCAGAGGTAGTCAAGATACAGAAGGAAAAGGGTGTCAGCTAAGGATAAGCCTGTGAAAGCTGCTCGGAGGATGAAAAGGAGGAACAGTGACATGAAACAAGGACTGCATCCAGATGAGAGGAGTGTCCATGAGAAAACAGAAATGAAAACCAATAAAAGCTGTAAAAGAAGTATTGGTCCAAGATGCCAAAATTACCACTAGTTCATCGGACATGCTGTACTTATGTACATGTGTACACCCCCTCACTATGTATGTATTTCTAGCATTATGTCTTATTTTGCATTTATTAACACTGAATTTCTGCCTACCCCTTCATTACTGGGTCAACAACGAAGTCATTAGTCCATGGCCATTTATTAATCATGGTGGCAGTGTCTAACTTACAGCCCTAAAAAAAAAAAAAAAAAAAAAAAAAAAAAAAAAAAAAAAAAAAAANAAAAGGCTCATTTTCCACTTGGGTACACTTTATGAGCTGATTTAGCATAGGTTACAAACAGAGGTAAGAAAGAAATAGTGGTTTGAATATCTTGCTGTTGGTTGTGCTGTGATATTAGCACCAACAAGCTTGTTTAAGGCAGGCATAGTATAGTCAGGGTGCAAGCTACAGGCATGATGTTGAAAATACCGAAGATATTATAAATGCTTTGGCAATAGCTAGAGTGAGCTAGATCCTAATTTAAATTGCAGTTCATGCCCATTGCATGGTCTCCTTATTTCATTCATTATTTCCTGGAGTTGAATTTGAACATGCTGCCTGTCAGGCAAAATTATGCGCTATTTCTAATTCCAGGAACTGTAAAAGGCAGGGTTTTAAAATGATCCATTCTCTTAGTTTAGGGCCGGATTTGTAAAGGAGACGGTTTCCCAGACACTGAAATAAGCACTGAATTTCTAGCACTGGGTGATTCTGTGGCTTCTGCTTCTCTGCAGTGTTTAATGCCAGGTTTCCAGGAGAGCTCTACATCCAGTGGTGTCGTGGTAGCTTTTTTGTGTGCAGTGAAATAATGTCAGCAATCAGACCTTTTGCTGATGTTCTGGGAAGCTTTTGTCTTCTAGCATTCCCTCTGCCCTCCTTTGGGGCTGGTGTTCATACTGCCTTTAGATAGCTGCTGTGCTAACGGGATAAATAAGCGGTAAAATGAGGACATGCAAATTTTTTTTCTAGCAGGGTTTTGGGTTTGTTTTGTGGTTATTTTTTTATGTGTTGGGGGTTTTTTGTGTGCGTGTGTTTGGTTTGCGGTTTTGCTTGTGGTTTGTTTTTTGTTTGTTTGTTTTTATTTCCGTTGTGTTTGTTTGTTTGGGGGTGGGGGGTTTGCATCGGAGGTGTCCGAAGGCTAACCTGTAAAATCAGTGGATCTGCGCGTGCACACAGAGAGCAATCAAACCCCAAATGAAATGTGCACATTCATGTTCCTGTCCTGGATGTAAATGAGTTGGCTGAACGAACACAGGCGGGGAGAAACCCGGATCTGACTCCACGCTTTCCCTCGCCTGCTGCCCCTGTGGGCACCCCAGGCATTTCTCTGGCGACACCCTGTCTGCCACGGGGGGCTCCGCGACCCACCCTTGCCTGCTCAGACGCCGGCTTCATTTTCTGGTGTTGCTGCAAAAAAGGTGCCGCCTGTGCTCGAAATGGGATCTTCCACTATTTAGCAAGGCTTTGCTGAATGAGTCATCAAAGCCGGCTGGTATTGGCTGGGCTGGTGAGCACCCAAGGGATTGCCTGGCAGAGGCTGCGAGGCCTCGCTTCATTCACAGAAATGTGGGGATGCTAGCCAGCCCTTTCATTCACACGCACAGAAACTCATTCACATTTTGCAGCCTTGCTAGCCGCTTCTAATGAAGACAGTCGTTCGGGAGCAGTAGGGTGTTCTGGGCAATAGAGACACGCAAAAATAGGCTATGGTGTGTATATTTGCTGTTGCTGTGCTGGGAGGATGAAGAGAGAAATGAATGCTGTGAGGATGCTGTAGCAGGTTTGCAGTGTGGTGATGAAAGGCTGTTCTGCAGATCACTAGAAACCTGCTTTTACATTGACTAAGACATTGCCATTATTCATCACTGCTGGGATAAGAGGTGCTGACTTAATTCAATATGTCATGAATATACTAATTAAATACCTGTATTTCAGCTGGCTGTATTTGGACTTTGTACGGTGCAGCCTTCAGTAATGGCAGAGGGAAGGAATTTGATAGGATTTTTTCCTTTAAATTGTGCTGCAGTTAGTCATGTATTTAAAAAATAGCTTTGCACTGTGCAACTTCTCTGCTCTGGATTTGCTTATAATGGAGTGTATTGCCCTACATACAGAAGATGTTTTGCAAATCAGATTGATTTATAAGAAAAAGCCATATGGCTTGTGATGGGCATTGTGTGTCACAATGCTGTACATATTTTGGCTTTTTTTTTTTTTTTTAAGTAGGGGAAATTAAATATTCTGCATGTCTTGCTAC
>VXBX01002964.1:28243-46297 GCA_013400415.1 Scytalopus superciliaris
TTTAGTTTCACTGCAGGATGTCAGTTTGCTGCTACCTGGAGTTCTTAATATTATTTCAGGTTTTTTAGGTTTTTCAGAATTAAACCAAATATTCCAGTGAATTGAAGATCTTCTTGCTTTTCTTCAGAATGAATATCAGTGGTGAAAGGAAAAAAAAATCTGTTAAGCCTGTTGTTGGACATCAGAAAAATACTTTTCTTCACACATAGGTACTGATGTAATTCCTGTAGTAAAACAGAATGTTCTTGTGGAGTAATGGGGAGAAGGATTTCTTTCTCTGTCAAAATTTGAATACAACAGTTTCTGTGAGGGAAGGCATTGACAAAAATGCACTGTTAGGCTGCTTTTGTGGAAGAAAATGTCTATATTCTTTAGTTCTGTCATCTGTTCTGAAAACCTTTAAGGTGCCTGTGTTATGCTGCAGAGACAAGAGAGAGAGGATATATGTGTGTAAATATTATTCAAGTATTTGCTAGCTAATTGTGATTTCTTTATAGATTCACACATATGTGAGTTAGAAGAATTTTAACAGAAGAATAAAGTGTGGTGTTTCATAAAGGCTGTTAATTCGGTTTTGAAGGTAATTGCCTCTGGTACTAAAAGGGTGGAGGGAGGGAATAGGAATTAAAGGTTGAAAGGAAATATCTGTTTAAGAAGATAGGAAAAAGAAATTTGAGAATTGATTGGTGCTAGTGTGCTGTAAGTGGGTGGATGTGGGTTTTTTTTCCTTCTCTCTCCTTTTTTTTTTTTTTTTTTGGCTACAGGAAGTGATTTGCAGTGTTCACAGCCTTTTGTTGAAAAGGGTCCTTCTCATTTGTGTGAGTCATGCTTTTGCTGAGAGCGAGTTGGCAGCTCTAAGCAGGACTGGGATCTCAGTCACAGAAAACTGTTACTTCACCCAACCTTAACAGGGAACCAAAAGAAATTTCCTAAAAAGATACATTTTTTTGTTTTTCCTTATACTCTTTGATTTTTTTTCCCCCCAAAATCTTGTTATCCATCAGTGTCGTTATGAATCGCCTGCTATGTTAGTACAGGCATCTCCTGCGTTGGCATCAGAATTTGCCACAACATATGCAGGAAAGCAGATAGAAGGGCATGCTTCAACGTACCAAGTATAATCGCTTCAGGAATGATTCTGTGACATCAGTTGATGATCTTATTCACAATTTGTCCATGAACAGCAAGGTCTCAGCAGTTGCTACGACTTCAACTTCACCTTCGTACCTGGTGTCAGCAGACGTTCTCCGCAAGGACCAAGAAGATGGACCCACCACCCTGTGCACCCTCATCCACAAAGTGTCCCACTTGAAACTCTCTAACACGAGCAGCCTTTTGGGTATCAAAAACCTCTCCTCTGCAGTAAAGGAGCTTGCTGTCTCCAAGTTGCAGGGAAGCTCGAGTGCTTCTAGTTCAGCAGCAGGGGCTTCAGACAACACATGTAACCTTGTCTCTGCCACTTCGTGTTCTCAGCAGGACGTGAGCAAGATGAGTATGGGGAAAAAAGCACGGTCAGAAGAAATGCACTTGGGAGGTGAAGATTGGAATCAAAGTAGCAGCTTTGTCAATAAACCCTCTCGAGGATGGCTGCACTCGAGTGAGAAGATCCTGGGACCCGGTGTGACGTACATAGTGAAGGTTGGTCTGCTTTCTTCCATTCTCTGTTTTTATCAATGAAAAATTCTCTGCTGTTTTTGCTGACAGGCTAGTCAGACTGAAAGATCTCTATTTGTATATTGCTCTTTTGGTGCATTATACATGGAATGTAAATGCAGGGAGGCAGGGATGGGAAGCTGTGTTAATTTGTTTCATTAGAGCAAAGCTGCAAATAATGTTCTACAACTGTGTGAAAATACTGTTCCTAAGCTAAAAGATGATTGTCTTACTTTTTGATTTGGGTTTGTTTTCCTTCTGAATCTAGGTTTTAGTGTTATCTAGCATACTGTATATATCTTCGATACGTAGCTTTCAATATGTCTGGTGCAATATACAGGAGGAAAGAAAAAGCCTTTGATGTGAGAAAAATTGTTAATCATGCATGATTTTTCAGTTTGAAAATAGCTTTAAGGGCAAGTGTGTCTCTAATCTGAAGTGATATTTGAAATCCTAGAGCAGTAAGGCAGAGAGCACAATTCTTATTGTGTTCCACAAATAGAAATACTGTAGGGGGTAGAGCAGTAAAATGCAGCTTGTTTTACATAATGAGGATTCAGCCACCTTAAATGTTATTGCTCTTTTCAGTTCATTGATACAGCATGTCAAGAGCAGAGGTTTACAGGGTATTATTTCCATATGCCTTCAAAGTATTTTGAAACCACCTGTTAAATTAGAGCCCTCAAGAGAAGGGTACATGCAATGCTTCTGTAGTTAGGTAAGATTCTGGTTACACCTTTCGGGATAAAGTTTTAGTGCAGAAAGTGTAAAAATAACATTATTGTCCAAAATTCATTCTTCAGTTGCATATTTTATTTGCCAAGTGGCTTTTGTATCTTAAATGTTAAACTGTTCTGTAGCATACTTTTAATGTTATGGGTCTATTTTTAATTTCATCTTCTTTTTGGTATAAGAGTCACAGTGTGACTTTATTTCAGGATACTTCAAAACTGAGTGACACCCTTGTTACTTAACTCTCACTGCTTTTTCTCCAGTCTCATTATCAAAAGCAGAGTGCATATTTAACTGTTGGAGGACTAGGAAGCAATTTTCATTTCTTTCTCTTAGTGGTGATACTAGATTGTGCAAGTGGTGGTAGGTTGAGTAAGTTGACCAATTCAGAACACTATTGAACTTGTACTGTCTTTTTTACTACTCTGAAATTTACTGGAACTAAAGAGTCAGTGCTACATTTCAAGCCACAAACTGCTGCTCTGTTACTCTGCAAGTGTCTTGATAAAAGTAACCCACCGATGCTAGACATAGTGATGTTGAAATTCTGATGTTCTTTTGCATGGAAATACTCTGATTAACAGAAAGTCATTTAGCATTTTCACCTTAGCTCAGGGCACTCAACCATTTTACTTTTTATTTCACTTAGGATATTATAAGTACTCAGATAATGATTGTGAGAACTCACTGCTGCTGTTTCTTATACCTGAGGAGATCATTACAAATCAGAACAAATACAGTATTCAATTTCTTATTTTTTTCATTGGTTGATCTACTATATGCTAGAGGAAGCTCAATCCTGAATTGAAAAGAGAATTAAAGTTATATAGAAATGGACGAACATTTAAAGTTAGTAATTAACCCGTATCTAATACAGATAGCAGAACAAATATTTTTATTAGTGCAGTTGTGTGTCAAATACCTGAAAGTGTGTTTATACATATTGTGTATATTAGAATTTTCAAAATAAATAATTAGCACCATACAACTTTCTTTTAAGTGTTTGTTAATACCATTAAAATGTATGGAATTTAGATTATTGTTTCTATTAAAAAAATTGGGCAATAACTTCGACTTCATGCGCTCCAGCATAAGAGTAACAGAACAGTGGTTTAAACGTAAAAACAAATGTTGAAAATAAACACAAAAATAACTGGTTAATGAGTAAATGAAAATAAATTGGCCCTAGTTAGTTCTAATTTGCTTGTTTATTAGGTGTCTCAAAGTTTTCCTTGGCAGTTACAGATAAAAATAGAAGTGCAGCTCCCAAATCCTTAAACATTGTTTGTTACCAACATTTTTATTCATTCAGCCCATCAAATCAATACACAGATAGTATACACTGAAGGGAAACATTCCTTGGATACCTCATGCTATTTTGACTGTCTTGTGGACTTGTACCATGTCTAATTAGTACCATATGCCTTGCAGAAAATTCCATATGCCATTTGTTAAATAAGACATAATTTAGATTTTTTTAACCAGCAAAACTTCAGTAAATTTTTGTGTAAATGTCACCAGGTCACTATTTTCTCATTAATCCACGTTCAAAACTTACTATAAGCCACAGGAGAGGGTTAACTGTAACTACTGGGCAGTTTGGTAACTCACATTAGAATATTCTGAAGAGACACAAAATTCCTATGTGCAATGTATGACAATTCTGAAACTTGATGGCTGTCTCCACGTTTTCACATATTACTCATTTTTAGCATGGGCAGTGCAACTCTAATGCTTAAATATGGATGTAGGATTATGATAAAAAGTAGCTGTATTCCAATTTTCATGTCTGCTGTGATGGAATTATTTTCAGCCATAAAGTTGTTGGTACTTTCTGTGTGTTTTTTTTTCTCCCAGTGGATTTCATATTGTATTTTTATATATAATTTTAGTATAAAAATTTTCACAAAACCAAAAACAAATTTACTAACAAATTAGACAATGACCATAACCATATTAGGGAACATAAAGTGATGAGCTACTGATGTTTTACTTAACGAACAGTTTAGCAAACTATAAATTAATGAAAAAATAAAGACATACTTTGCTGTGATGAAAGTCACTTAAGAGCTCAATGTTTTCCCCATAGTGCAACTGATCACTATAGGGGAAGATTATAAATGTTGTCAGAAAAACAAATACATAGACTAAAAAAAAGAGTAAAACTAAGTAATGTAATCTTTTCATGTAATCTGTTGTTTCCAGTGATAAATATCTACTGATGAGTTTAATTGAGTAATGGTATAGACATTTAGAGTTTTGTTACATTTAATTAAGAGCAGAGTTAACAGTCAAGAGGCAAATGTATGTCTGTCTTTAGGTAATTCATGGTTGGATATTGTAACAAGTGTCAATAAGTTTAAAAGGCTGTTTCTGTCAGCAACTCAAAAGTAAATAAACCAAAAATATGGTAGCATAATTTTATGTACCTGTATGAAGTTCATTTGGAAAAGCTGACAAGGTGTAAAACCAAGACAGTGGCATAGAGCAGAGCTGGATAAATCTAATGTTAAAAACCAGAATCTGGAATCTGGGAGAGAGGAAGGAAGAACTACCTCATCCAAAAGAATCATCACAAGCCAGGCAAATATTTCAGTGACTAGCACTTAAATTTTTACTATTATAACAAAGTATTTGAAGAATATAATCCTAACTGCAATTATTTCTTTAATATTTTAACAATTTCATTCCTTGGGAGGGAATAACAGTGATTTATATCTGATGCGGAAAATAGACATCATTGTGAAGCTGTTCAAACACATCACCAAGTGCAGGCTTCAGTTCTGCAAACATTCCTGCATGACACTGTTTACGGGAAACATTCCCTTTGAAATAATTGTAGCTACCTCTGTACACTGAAAGTTAAGTATGTGCTTAAGGATGAACTGAATTGCCGTGTCTCTTTAGTGGCTAACCCATACTTCGAAGCACAACCTTAAATGGAGCTAACACACACTGGAAGCTGCAACATAAGTGGCCTTCGCTTGGAAGACTTCAAGGCTCTCTGGAGTAATGTTTCTTTTTTCTTTCTGTTCTATTCAGAATCGATTTGCAGTTGGAAAGGAAAAAACAAACAAACAAACAGAAAATTACAGCAAGACTTTTTAGTTTCTCTTTTTGAGTGACATTGAATTTATCTTCATTATAGAAAAAAAACTGTGCCAGGTTTTTATTTTTTTTTAATAAGTTTTAAATTCTGCTTCTGGCAGTCAAATTGCAGTAGTGTTGATAGTTAGTCACTGATAGCTTGACATGGCCTGAGTAAAAACATACTCAGTAGGATTTCATGCATGTGTTTCTAATAATAAATAACTCAGTTCCAGAGCATCCTGTTTGTAATGAGGTTTACATATTGAAGAAGTGTGTTGTGTGTTTCAGTCATATGGTGATAATAGGATAGAGTGCTGACTTCAGTTCAGAGTGTGCTATCCTCAACACAGGTAAACAGTATTAGCAAAGACTAATGAAACTGACTAATTGCTATGGATTTTAAAGCTGCATTCATGCAGATTAGGGGAAAGAGAAATAAGTGACAAAGACAGCATTGGTTTTAGTAATTAATCCCTCCTATTGTGCCATATTCCTGTGAGATCAGTTAGTATCCTTTGCATTTTATTCCACTGTTACTTGAACTATGAAAGAATGATATTGATGCCTGTTGCTCTCTGGAAAACTGTTCATTTGATCTTCATGGATCTCAACTACTGTGGATCTGTTATACAGCCCACTGATAGGAAATTTTCTCACAGAAATTAGATCAATTCCTATAAGTAGAAATCATACCCTAGAGTCTTTAATTATTATATTATTCTATTTACATTATTCAAGTGCTATTACTGTACATTTGCACACCTTTCATAGGAAAGAAAGCACATATTGATTTCAGAATTGAAGGATTAAACTGTCAATGTGAATGCCTGTTCTCCAGTACAATGTGGAGTTTTTGCAAAGTGTCTTGGAAGCTTTGGCATAATTTCCACACCTAAGTTTATTTTTTGAGTGGCATGATCTGGGCACTGTTGATATTGATTTGAATAGTTGAAGTGATAAATATTTTTGTTTAAAGTGAAAATTATACATTCCTGCTAGTTATTTATCCTACAAGTTATGTATATCCTACAGTTTTCAAATTCCCAGATGAATTTAACTGGTCAGTTTTGGAGGCAAAACTGAATGCAGCCAGAATTCCTTCTCTGTTTTTGCTTGGAGACTGGATGGTTGGTTTCTGTATTTGTGTTCCAACGATGTTTACAGTAAGAATATCATGTGCCTAATGTAAATATCTGCCACTACAAACATAAAGAAAACACACAGATGAACCAAGATCTTTAGAGAAAACCTATGCCTTTCTGTGCTGCTGGAGACAAGGTACTCCTTTGTTCCAGTGACAGGGTGCTTCTTTCTCTCCCAGCAAAAGAGAAATCTTGTCTCCACTAACACAATAGCTGTACTTGTGCTGCAGACTGACTTTGTTTTATAGAAGAAAGTTCAAGTGAATGCACAAAGTATCA
Source organism: Scytalopus superciliaris (assembly GCA_013400415.1). Lineage (NCBI taxonomy): Eukaryota > Metazoa > Chordata > Aves > Passeriformes > Rhinocryptidae > Scytalopus > Scytalopus superciliaris. Next base: position 35,140 of record VXBX01002964.1, read on the forward strand.
ACACTGCGTTTTCTGGTTTGCAATGAAAAAACCCTCAGATCTGCCTTTGTTTGGTGTCAGAGAAAACCAGTCTTTCCAGCTACTGATACTCTTTCAAGTTGATTTACTCCCTAAGCAATGAAACAAATTTCATAGAGGAGATAGGGTTCAGTATTGCTTCTCTGCAATTCTACTTAGTCATGTAATATTAATTTCATTGATTCTGTATATTTATGACAAAAAGTGATGCAGCTATACCTTGTCTGCTCCAGGCAGGTCTGAGACAGAGCCTGTCCATTTGAATTGTGGTGGGAATTATAATGGGACTCAACTATATCTCCAGTTACCCCTTGTTTTCTGGGGAGGAGTAGGTGCAATTCAGTAAGGATAATCTAGAATGTTCCCCTAGGTTTTTAAAATAATTTTTCATAGGGCCAGGAAAGATTTCAGTCTCAAAAGGTTGAATCAGACAACCCAAGTCACAGCTAAAAGCTTAAAGACTTAAAAAAAGGTCTTTGAAATTGGACAGGAATGGCAACCAAAAACATAAAAGATAAAAAGGGTGTAGTATGACACAAAGAAAAGAATGTAAGGTAGACAGAAAAAGATGTCTAGGCCTCTTTTGCCACAGCTCCATCACAATATAGTCACTGATACAGTGATTTTTGTCTATTTTTGTTATCTCCAAACAAATCCTGAAATTAGAGATGTAAGTTGAACAAATACCTTAAATAGCAAGACTAAAAGAGAGACTTTTTTTTTTCTTCAGATATTGTCTTAGCCTGCCCAGCAACATTTCCATCCTTCTGAATATGTTCTGGTACCAAGATGCCTTTATTCCCATTTTTGGCTCTTATTAGTTTAGGAATTATACAAGGGAAAGCATGTCTCATGGAGGGCAGCATTGTTCCTGACTGACATTTAATACTGCATACCTCTGATGAAGTAATTATCAGAAACAGAATTGTCTCATTTTTTATAGACAAGCTGCTTTCATTAACCAGAGGATGTTTTAGAAGTACCCTTAACTTTCTAAGAAATTAGAATGTTTCAGAAACACTGCCTTTGTCACCACACGTAGGGACCATGTACTGTCACCACATGTTGAGTGCAGTGTCATTCATTTTTACTTACTTTTTTTGTAAATTACTTTTATAGAAAAACACCCTTACTGAAAACACAAGTAACTATAATTTCAACATAGGAAAGTTGAATATTGATAAAGACTCAGAAGATGTGGTTTAATTGCAAAACTCTGGCGATAAAGACCAGAGACACATGTGGCATTCATATAGAAAAAGAGTGCTCCTTCCCTGCGTTGTTTTGGATTTTCAGTTTTAACAGTGATAGGTCCTTCCTATGTCACACCTCCAAACACAGTTTAGAAAGCATCACAGTATAGCATATCAGATACTTAACATAGCTTTGTATTTGGCACAGTGGAAAAGCACCTGTTAGATCTTCCATCTGGGTCTGTGCTTTAATAATACTCCTCTTCAAGCAGTTCTACTTAATGACTGAGGTAGTATAATTTTTTTAAATAACTATATATATTGACGGCATCCATATTTAACAGTTTCAGATATCTACTTATGATTTTCAGCTATTGGAGCACAATATTTTGGTTGCAGAAGCTGTTGTGTGTTTGTGTTAAAGAAATTCTGATGCAGAACATAAGCTGCTGTAACAAATCTGCACAATGCTTTAAAGGGAGGTATAGCTTATTGGATATTCAAGGTAGCAGCAGAACAGTCTGGAATGTGTTCACTGAATTAAAGTATGCAGCTGTAAAAATGAAGTAATTCATCGGTGATACTGCAGTGCATACTGTAAGTGGTTTAGACTGCAATAATTGCATTCACCCATCATTATATTATGTATGTTTAAAATTAACTCTAAAAGGTATAGAACTAAAGGTTATAGTTTTCCTTTACAAGTGTAGCCTTTTTTTTAGAGAAAACCTTTGTCCCATACAAAAAATTGAGGCATAGTACAGAATGTGTTTGCTTTTGAAATAGTAGAATAAATGATTGTCTAATGTGTGAACTCCTGATACCAGCATTTCTGAGGTTTTGCATGCAAAAACATTTATCTGTAAAATAAGAACATAAGAAATATTGTTCATGCAAAACCTGATATGGCTTTTTTCTGAAATCTTGTGAAAGCCCAGATCATTTAGCATCTGTACAAATATTTTTGACCATGACATTAGCCATCTTGTTTCATCCACCTATAAGTAAGAAATAAGAAACAGGTATTTTTATTGAAGATGTTTTGTTTTCACCCTCATTTGAGATGGAGATTAGAAAATTGCCAGAAGCAAAATTAGTTTCTTAGTTGTATCTTTCCCCTTACTAGCAAGAAATCAGACCTTAGAGTTAACTTAATAAATTGCTTTTCAGGATAAGATAAAATATGTTCTTCTTTTCCTGGCTGAATCCTTCACCTTTTATTAAGAGATTCTGAATTCCTACTGTATGATTTGTTCCTGCGATGCTGCCAGAATGCTTTCACAGAGGACAAATATAAAACTAGTATTGATACCTAGTGAGAATTGTAGATGTTTACAAAATAGAATGGATTCTTCTTTTCTTGCAGAGGTTTATGGGATATACTTTTATTTAATTATTTTCTTACTGGTAAGATGTCCCAAATTCTCACGTTGTGTGGTGATTTTTACAATCAACGATGGGTAACTGTATGCCGAATTACAGTGACAATATTGCACTTTGTTGCACAAGTTTTCTTCAGATATCTCTTATCCCTAGCAATTGATAATATTTAGTCATGTAAAGTCTTCATGAGTCTTCATAGCTGTGTTAACAGTCATGGAAAGTAATGCTTAGTATTGCCTAGTATTGTTTTTCCTTCTGTCCTGATGTCGGTGGCACTTAAGTATGTTTTCTTTCGCAAATACTGTGCTCTCTCTGTGCCTCATCTTCAGCAAGATTTGAAGGTCTTCAACAGGTGTTTCTGTCTTCTCCAAGGCCTCTGATCTTATGTGAATCCTTGGCTACTGAAGAAGGGCTTTACAGGTTTTCTGATCTGTGTGGGAGAAAAAGGAATAATCTATTTCCAGCTTTTTTTGAGTTTTGGCGAATCTTGACAACTTTTTATGTATATATATCAGTTTATTAATAGGTATATATAGCTTCCCATTGAAACTTGAAAATAGTTATAAATATTATATATTGCATGTCAGAAATAATAAAAAATTTCAGGTGTCTTTAGACTCAGGGAATTCGGGCAAGTATTTTAAATATCAGTGGCACTGTATAATTGAGTATGTTTCCAGTTGGTAGGATTTTAAAGCCTGTGTAGAACAACACATACATGCATTTGTATAATATACATAAAAGTATATATATGTAAATAAAAAGTATTTTTTGTGCTGTCAAGGTGCATTCTTTATCACTTGAGCAACTCAGAGCAAGAAAGGAGTGTGAGATAGAAAAATGTAATTGCCTTCCTTTTTTTAGAAGCTGATTTTTTCTACTCTTAGTGGGTTAGACCTAGGATGAATTAATTTGGATTACAAAGTCTCACAGCCTTTCAGTCTGAATTAGTCAATGTTAGGCACTTTGTTTTATAGTTGATCCCAGAATTTCTGTGGAAGTCAGTCTCGCTTTACTTATGACTGAAAGCGTTTATGAAAATCCTAAGGAAAATCACTGTAAAAGGATTGACATGATTAATGCCAGATGTCTAGCAAATATACAGAAATTCACATTCATGCAGTGAAAATTTTCAAATGTGAGCTCTCTTTTTATCATTTTGTACTTTGGATGCTAAACAAACATTATTTCTGTTTGGAGCAACCTCCTGTGAAAATATTTTATAACTCTACTATGGTAGTTAAATCAAGAGCTTATGAAGACTACTCCATTTACCAAAAATTTTATAGCATAATTTTATCAGCTTTCCTGTTATTGAAATCACAAGCATACAGTTCAAAGAGTAAAATAGAGAAGTAAACATAGGTTGTGAAAATAGCATTGAATTATACTAAAAATATGTTAATTAATGAATCAAAGTACATAAGTCAGAGAATTAATTTATGGGAGGCACTGATTTCATGCACACAATACAGGTGTTTGCCTCCTAATCCCTTTATTATAACAGTTGAGCACACCTGACCCTTGTGTTTGAACAGGGGAAGGTAATTAATTGACAGTGTTGGCTATCATTCACCAGTTAAGAATTGTTATTCTGCTTATACTGAGACATATAATCTATTTTTATACTATAGAATCCAGTTATTGTACAAGAGGAAACAGGAAACAAGCTGTGTTGGCCAAAGTTGGAGGTGTTCTTGGGAGAACCGTGTTCTCTCATCCATTGTTGAAGAAGTGAACCACCTCTTTCCAAGAGGAATGCAATTGACAGTCATATACATCATTATTTGTACTAGTTTAGAAGCTCTGTTGGCTTACTTGTCTTATGGAGGATTTTGTGATGATAAATTTACAGCTGAATGGTAGAGGCTTATTTGTTGTATTTATCTCCAAAGAAGATTTTCTGTTCCATTTCCGTTCAATCAAACCTTACTTAGAGTTTTCTGTCTGGATTGGAACATGTATTCTTTAATGAGAAAAAAAACTTCGGGGGAAATATTGATTTACTGTAAAGCTCTATACATGATTACTTACTGGTATAAAAATTACCAACTGCAAAAGTATGGAAGCACAGAAGACAGCCTTTCTGTTTTTCATGGCAGCATATGCTTGTGACACATTTTTGTTGCTGGATTCTGGCAATGTCTAAATATAGAGCCTTTTCCTCATTCAGAACAAAGCTGTCAGTGTTTCTTTCATGCAGGATTGCTGCTACCCCAACCAGGTATGTCATTCTGTAGATGGCAGGAAAGCAGAGGGCCGAGGTACAGAGTGGGTGCTTTGGCACGCACTGGTAGAGCACAGTCACTGGGTACCCTCATATAGGTCAGATAGGGCAGGAGGCTTCGGCATGGCTGGGAGAATAAACCTCCTATTAGGTAAGATCTCACTATCATGTTATGTGATAGGAGAGAATTTCAAGGCAAATTTATTTATATCCCAAAGTACCAGAGAAACTGCAATCTCTAGCAGCTGACTTAAAGCTCTGTGACTACTGCTTAGACAAATTTATTTCTCTCTGAATATCCAGTCTTGGTTCTGCCCACAGCTTTTTCTAATATTATAACTCACTCTACACTGGAAATGTCATAGAACGAATCTTCCATTCCATTCTTCTCCTAGAAGTATCTAGGTACACTAACATACCTGAATGGTCGTGTGCATGCAGGACCTTCTTCCAACCACGCTCATCTTCTGCTCAGTTGATGGTTGATTTTCAAAGGCTGCCTCTTCTGCCTATTAAGTGCTTTGTGTTATCAGCAACAACTGAAGTGAGAGGGTGATGCCAGAGCTGGGGTGAGATGTTTGCCACTATGGCAGGACAGTGGTTCTCCAGTTACCAGGAAAGGGTTTCCCTGAGGTTTGACAATCACCCTCTTAGCACTGGGCAGCTCTTAAGGAAGGAAAGGTGAAAAGAAGCGAGAAAGGAAAGGAAAAAAGAGAGGAATAGACCCATAAAACAGACACACAAACAAACTAAAACACAGAAAAAGGTTTATTGCACACTGGAGTGCATGACTTCAGAAAATACCGACTTTTTGATGATACAGAGAAGTACCTCCCTATAGTGCTACATTCTCTTCAAGTTTTACTTCCTAAGCAGTTTAGGCTAGCTAACCATGGAGTCCAGAAAGACTTACCAAACTCCTAGCTCTGTGTCTGAGTTGGGTAGCTGAGCCACATCCTTGGTGAGTGACTTGCATCTAATGTATAAAGACCCTTGATATATATTCTTTTTCAGTATGAATGCAGTACTTCTGCAATTAAAAGATTTTAACTGTTAATTCAATCAAATCATATAAATTAAATACATGTAACTACTCTATGATCTCCTTATGAAGTAAAGAAGCATATGTATGTTTTGATAAACTGTTTTCTCTTTTTGTGTTCTTTAGTTGCTGACTAGCTGAGTTAAGTAATTTTGTGGTGCATGTCTCAGTCAAACTAGTAAGGTGTTCAAGATTATAAATGTTCAGTTAAAGCACAATTAAAAAAAAAAGGAAGCATTGTAACACTGTTTTTCTTTAACTTAGTTGATTTTATTAAAGGAAACACCTTCTGATTACAGTTCTTCTTTGTTAGTGTTTGTTTTGGGTTTTTATTGTTTGTTTTGGGGGGTTTGGTTTTATTTGCTTGTTTGTTTGGGGGAGTTGCCTTTTTGTTTTGTTTTGTTCTGGGTTTTTTTGGTTTTGTTTTGATTGGACAGGGTTTTTTCCCATTTCAGTGGTTTAGAAAGTGGGTATTGTAAATTCAGTTAAGCTTGGAATTTCATCTGATTTTAAGGATTGAGGTTTACTGTTTCATATTAATTTGCTCAAGAGAAAAATTAATTTTGTAAGAAACTTTTCAATCCTCTAGTGTCTGGCTGTGGCTTGAGCTGTTTTTTCTGTTGGTTTTGAGGGTTTTTTTTAGTTGTTTATCCCCCCCCTCTTTTCCTTTTCATGCATCAATATGGTTGTCCACAGTTATATGTGGAAAAATTTACTATCTTAGTATCAAGTCCTGGGCTGTTACTATTTTTTTATTATAGCCTGCTCGTTAGGCTGCATCTGGATTTAAATATTAATCTGTTTTAGAGTAGATAGAAAACTTGAAAGTAATTTGTAAGTGTTGTGGATCGTTGTGGAACTCTCAGGGCACATTTCGTAAGCCCCATTGGCTGTTAATGATGATCCCTGATATTAGAAGGAACTGTCATTTTGATGCATAAATAAATGAATGCTGCAGTAGAAGCAAGAGAATCTGAATTGGAAATAAAATCTCTTCTTTTTAAATAAGGGAGTCTTCAACCATAATTAACTAGCACTAGTCAATTCATCCTACCTACGCATTTACTTTCATGAAATAATTTAATTCTGGACTAGCTCTTTGGCTAATGAGAATAAAATGTAAAACAATAAAACCCACAAAACCAAACAAATCCCCCCATCCTCCCTACCCCCTCCCCACCCACTCCCCCTCCAAGAAAAAAAGGAATATTAAAAATGTAGGCGTATGACTTGAGATAGACACGAGGAACAGATGTGGCAAAGTAAAAGCATGCTTACTTGCACGTGCTGAGTAACAGCACAGCCTAAGCCTGTGGATAAGAAAATTGCAGAGAATTGACCAGCTTATGACAAGGTATCTTATTTCTATTTTCAAAACTTAGATCTCCATACAACACTCTGAACTCCAGGAATCAGAATCTATTTTTTGAGCCCCCAGGCTATTATCTGCAGCTGTGTAATATTAGAGCATATTTTGGATACATCAGTATTGAAAGGTGCTGGCTAATTTTTGGCTAACAAAGCAAGTGCATGTCTGTTTGCTGATATAACCATGTTATCTTTTACGTAACTTCTACACAGCAGGTACAAGCTGCAAAGTAGTGAACCACTCAGATCTGATGATAGTCATCCGGTTACATGATTAAAACCAGTCAATCTCAATTTACTAAGAATACCTATGTAGTTTTGATGAGCTAATGATATTCCAGTATTTCAGACTCAGACATTAGGAGTTTTTATTTTATTTGAGAATAAGTGATGGGTAGGTCTTTGTGCTACCCAAGTACAGGGCAGACACTCCTCTGCTAGATGTGCTTACTGCATTCAAGCACTCAAGCATTTGTGGCTCCTGTGCTGGACTGCTGCAGTGCTGTACAGGGCTACACCCTGTGATTCTAATCACAGAACAGGTCAGGTTGTGTTTTTATAAGGGTGTTTCTTAATGTTGTTACTGCTTGCTTCTGGGGCCAGCAATGGAGGATTTCTTCCAGTAACTTGGTGCTTTGAAGAGCATGTTAGGAAATACTGAAGAAGGTTCTTCATATTCATGGAGCAAAATGCATTTCTGACAATGGCTACCCTAATTTGCTTTTTTTCTTGGCTCCAAACACATGAATGTACTCAGCACTCATGTATTGAACTCTGTTTCTGACAAATGTTGGGAGAACTCAATACTCTCTCTTACACAGGCTTCAGTAAAAGCTTTTAGTTGCTGAACAAGACTTTTCTGTCTGAGTCATAGTGAAGAGAGCTATTTTAAGGAATATGGAAGATATCTTCACATGTGGAACAAACCAGAAATCCAGGCCTTCTCTTACACTAACCTGGCAAAATTGTAACTAGTAAGAATGTTGGAACCTCATGCAATGAGACACATACGGTCCCAGGTGCATGTGGCACTCTGCTCTTAGATTTATGTCTGCTTCACGAAAAGTACTGTTTAGCATGCAAAATACTAATTATGAATCTAAAACCTCTGAACGGGAAGCCATTCATTCATATGAGAGACATTTGCCTTGGGACACAGTACCTTTCGATGAAGGTATACAAGCTGGAAACTCATTCAAGTATCTGAAAGTCAACAGAAGGCAGAATGTTAATCTGAGAGAGCTTGGAACTGGTAGTCCCAAATCCTCCTACTTCAAGGTGGGCTGCGTCTTGATATATTTGGTTCCTGAGCAATGAGAGGGAGGATGATAACGGGAGCTCATAAATTTCACAGTGCACACGAGCTGATTGGTTAGAATATACATTAAGTGCTGTGTGAAGAGGAGCTTTTTTTAGAATTAGACTGTTTTGTAACTGTATTTTAAATGTTTCATGGAATGCCTAAAGCAAAAGATAGCATTTCTTTTTAATCAGGGTATTTATTTGTTGAAATAAATGAATAATTTATTTACTTGCTATCTTGGTTGTATGTCTTCTTTCTGTGGATCCTTGTCAGGATGTACTTCAAATGGATATTTTTAGAGAGCAGTGTTGGTCTTGGGGAGTAATTGAAGCATAGCAGTAGGTGAGTTATATGTCCCTGTAGTTGGCCTTTGGACCTTTTGAATGTCACTTTTTATAGTAATTTTGTTACTTGAAAACATGCCGTGGTGATTAAGTGTTCACATCTTTTATCCCAGAAAATCAGTTGCCATCTTTGCATTGATCAGTCAGGAATACTGCAAGCCTTACTATGTTGTGTTCAGCTGTCTCCATGATACACATAAAACAAGTACAGGGTAATTTTTCCATTTGACCTTCCTTCAGTCTGACCTTGTCTTTACTTTTGTTAATGCAGATCAGGTAGTATGACTCAAAGGAGTCTAAATGCACGCCTTCTAAGTATGTTTATGGGTATTTGTCTAATTATTTGTCTGTTTATTTTGACAGTGACTTGTGTGCACATGTGTTTGTGTGTTTATTTGCACGCCTGCATGTACTTGTCAAAATACCTTCCAGAGTTTGCTTCCAAAATGCTGGACCTAGTTCTCAAACTTGTACAATTACTTTGCTTTAGAAGGCTTGTGGCAAATATAGATAAGTGAAGGAACAAGAGCAATCCAAGAGCAGTTTAATATCGAGAGATCTAAATTAACATGTTGATGAAATAATGAAAATCAAGTATTTCTGTAACAAAAAATCACAGGGTTACCTTTGAATACTTATGCCATTTACAGCATATTTAATTATAGAAGCATCCTGTATGAAACAAATATTTGGGGAAATTAAGCTATAAAAGCATCCTAGGACTAAAACAAAATGACAAAAAAAGAATGCAGGAAAACATCGTTCTTTGTGCTTTTTATTGGCATAAATTAAATTACTTCAGCTGATTATCTCAAGTGATGTTAAAGAACTTAATCTCCAAGAAAATAATATCACCCTCTGAGATATACTTTAAAATTGAGTTAATGGCTTAACTTCCTTCATCTGAGCATGAAAATGTAATTCTGGATGTTTTAAGTACTTGTGCAGAAGTATATGTAAAAAAAGGAATCTACTTGTAATAAGGTACAAGGATTCCCTAATTTTGCACTGATAGAGGACAGATAATACTATAAACAGTTTGAGAATATGACCCTTAGCTTGAAAGCTCCATGTATCAGCATCTCCACAGACAAGAGATTTTCCATGAGCATTATACAAACTTTGAAAAAACATAAGATTGTGGGAGATTTGTACAATATTTTAGGAAATGGATCTTGAAACAACCCTTCCCAGAAACCGTGTGCTATTATAATCCAACTTCAAGCAATTTAACAAATAGGACTCACTTGATATTCTAGTTTATTTTATTCAGTGCTGTAATGACTTCACAGCATTTCATAGAAATAAATAATAATGGGCATGTGAAAACAAACTAGATGCTCCCTCAGTTTGTAAACAGTTTATGGCATACATGTTTCTGTGAAAACCTTTGCTGAACTTCTAGATATTACAGTTACTGATGCAGTAATTCTCTAACTAAAAGATATTTTTTTCAGTGAAAATAATATTCCTAAACAGGCGCAAAATTGTGGCCTCACTTAATTTTTATACCAGTTTCATGCCCAAATAGATTGCATTATGCTGTGAAGATACCAAAATGGATGTAAAATTGATATAAAAGCTGATACTAACCCAGAATATGAGAATAGCATTATCAGGCTCATGATATAAAGACTTATCCCTCTATCTTCTGGCTTTTGGGTGTGTGGTTGAATACTTAACCTATATGCAAAGATACTGCCATGGGATATGCCACTCACAAGTTGGTTTGTACAAAACCAATATTCAAATGTCTCACAAGAGCTGTAACTCTGGTAGACTTTAGCACGTGCAAATTATAACCACTTTTGGAAGCAAGTCTAGAAGATTCGCTTGAGTTTTTCTCACTCCTGTGACAGATACTGTTACATTTTAACATCTTGTGTAATGGTACTCTTTTTTTTTCAGAGATGCAGGGCTGAAATCTGGGTCAATAAGTCTGGTCTTTTCTTAATATTAGCTAACCTTCATGCCTTTCCTTTCATGAATGACCCTGTTAAAGCCATCTCCCGGCATGGGTTATTAGTATATTTTGTTAGCATTTTCCTATATCTTTATACTGCTGTAATTAATGAAATTACTAAATCATATATCCCTGAGCTGTTTATTAAGGATTGGTTGTTGGTATTCTTTTCACCTTTCCCTGCTATAATTTGCCTTTTTTTTTGTTCTAATGAGACTTAGTTCTCTCCCTCTTAAGTTTTTCCTACTAACCAGTGTTAGATGAATTTCCTTTACCGCACTTCCTTTTTCATTAAGATTATTTTTTACTTTGATTAG
>VXBX01002987.1:0-10906 GCA_013400415.1 Scytalopus superciliaris
CCGCGACAAGGGGGTATCCATGGTGAATGGTAGAGTAATATCTAGTAAACAAATTACAGTTCAATTGCTAGGATACTTTGTTTCTGTCTCACACACCCATGTGGATATATAAAGACAGAGACATAGTATGTGCACAGACACAGATACATTTATTTGTGTTTATGATGACCCATACACATAAATAGACTAGAAACTCATAAGGAGACTTTTCCCTAAAGACAGAAATATTTGTGCATCTGACCAGCTATCTAGTTGTGTTGCACTGTTCCTGATTGATTGTTCATTTGTCTCATTGATGCAAACAGTGCAATTTCATGATAAATTAATTAAAGAGTTTGCGTTTATTTTAACAATTTGTAGATGAACTTCAACAACAAGAGAAGAAAAAATATCCATTTTTAAAGTACCAATGTACTTCAGTCTTCTAGGTGGCCTTTTTCCAGCTTCTGAAGGGGAAATCTTAAAGAAAATATTTTTTTTTTCTATAAGCTGTTTGGAAATTCAAACTCTAGGGATTTTTTCAGACAAGAATCTGTATTTTTCTAGTTTTAAAGGAGGTCAGACTTTGTGTTTTCAATTAAGCGTATTGGAGATAAACTTCAGCTGTAAGGTAAACAAACATTGGCTGCAAAACTCTGGAGTGTGTATATGATGGAAATGGAGGGATATAAAAGGACTGACATTAGAGTAGTATCTAATGCCCGCTAAATAAAGGAGAAATTAAAGAAACCATTTAAAGACTAAGTGATATATCCCTGCTTAAGTTCAAATGTAAAATACAAATATTTGTTAGTGCAGTTCATAACTTAAGATTACACATTTGATGTTCTTATGTATTGATGTACTCATTTATTATACTTTTTAAACACTAATTAAATTATGCCTGATCAAATTAATATGGGATGGAGGAACTGAAATTGCTTGGGAATGCTATAAAAACTTTGCAGAATAAAAAGAAAACATTGTAATAAGACAAAATAGAGGAGGCTCTCATATCAGAAGTTTAAATCAAAGTTATCACAAAAGATGAATTCATCTACTTGTTTTTGAAGGTATTGATATTAATGAAGGGTGTGAATAAGAAATTAATATTTAAAGGGAATCCATCATTACAAAATCATTCTGACATAACTTTAATAATAATACTACAACGATACTGTTTTAGGTCTTGGTAAGATGGTGAGTATTTTAGCTATGGTTAGCTTTGTATGAATATTTAAATATGCACAAATACATTTGTATTACAATACAAAGTGACTTTTATTAGCCAGTCATCAAATAATATTTCCTTCCTGAAAATACAGATACAATTCTTTCTTTAATTTTTCCTTTTTTATATATTACTTAACTTGCTGGTGTTCTGTAGGTACTAAGATGTGTTATCATACCTACCAAATTCTAAATTGCAAACTGCACAGTTGGTGTAGCATAGTATGCAAATTGATTAAAAAAAAAAATCTAATAAAACCCCCACAATTTTTAAGGATGTAAATAATGCCACCTGAGTGTAACAGCAGATACGCATTCACAAATTTTAGAGATCTAGTTTTTGCAAATTGTAGATGGTTCAGGTAAAACAAAAATTGATTCTACTGTAGTTAAGATGAACTTACATTGTCATATAATGATTACATTATTTTCCCCGTTATTCATTTTTAATGATAAATTGTGTAGAGAGTGGTAGAAGTATAGTATATAAGTCCGGTGTATTCCTTGAGTTAATTCTGTCAAATAGGCATGTTTTGCAAACTAACCTCATGCAAACTCCTTTGGGAAAGCTCAAATATCTATTGATGGCTTCTGTTTCACTTACATGACACCACCGTTAGCTGTAAATTTGGTAGGTACAGGTAGGTACCTGTGGTACAGGTAGTCTGACAGAAAAAAGGGATAACTACAAAGCTCCTAAGAGAGCTGATGTTCTCTCTAATGATAGACATTTGATGTTCTGTCCAGTCAAAGGCATTCACAGGTCATGCCCATAGTTACTGAGCTGTGCTGCAGCATGGCTCATGGTATTAGTCATACTAGCAACCTTTGTATGCCACAAATCCCTTTAGCACCAGTATATACAGCAACTTTGAGAAAAGCACATGTATATGTGATGCAGAGAAGTCTAGAGCTGAAAAATTTGGTCCAGCAGGCAGATATTTTGGATAAGACTCTTCTTACACATCTGTACTTATCTAAACTGAAAATTATATATCACTATTGTTATATTATTCAGATGACTTTTTTTTAAATTATTATTATTGCTTTGCTGAGACAGACTTTTATTTGTGAAAGCAACTGCAATACTGTATGCATAATTGCAAGTCACATAGTATATAGGAATAGTGCATGCAATAATACAGTGTACAAAACAAGGTAAAATTACAGCTCAAGTATTGTTTTAGTAGAATTTGTTATTCAGCAGAATCAGTTCTCTTCTAACTGACTAGTGAAGGCAAAACACATCCTACTGGTGTGCTGACAGATATCTTTCTGCAAAATATTAAGCACTAGATTTAAAACAGGTTACAGGCAAATTTGGTGTTATATGGCTTTGGAGGGATGAGATCTATGTCTGTGCTAGCAAATTAAGAATAGGATGGTTCTTCGGTCCTGAGGCCAAAGAACATGAAAACTATTTCATCCATAAAGCTATAATCCCTGCCTCTGCTTAATAGGTTTGTTCTGTTGCAAGAGAGAGGAGCAAACATTTTAGCAATAGTGCTTTCTTGTGCTTAGTCTTAGGAATACCTGAGGTTTTTACAGGAAAGCACTGCTTGACTTGGACCAAGTCTATGCTAACTGTTGAATAGTTTGGTCTTGTGCCCTGGTCAGCTCAGCATTATAAGTAAAGACATAGCTGACTGATTTCTAGTCCTTACATACTAACACTGTACAGTGAAAGAAACAGAAAGGACTTCTATAACACCACTACCACCCCTAGAACCCTCCTCCCAACGTCCATCATTCTCTTTGCTATTTAAAAAAAAAGCAAAAAAAGCCAACAAAAACAAACAAAAACCAAACAAAAAAAGAAAACGAACAAACAGACAGAAGAAAAACCAAAAACACAAACACAGTAAAACTGAAAACAAATGAAAAAAAAAAATACCAATTGGTCATTCACCACACTCAGAAAAAACCCAATCAACCAAGCAAAAAAATCCACTGCTTGGCCACGGTTTTCTTTTCCCAAGCAGACATGTCTCTCTGATAAATATAGGTTAGTTTCAGTTCATATGTTTCTGCAGTTTCCAAAAGATTTATGTCCTAATCTTACCATTTATGTTTTCTTTTTCTCTCTTTTAAAAGGCTTAATTGTTCTTTTGTGACATTGAAAAAAACCCAAAACAATTGTAGCTCTCAGTGTTTCAGAGTATTTTTTTGAACTTACATGAGAATCCTTTTATTAAGCAAGAATTGTACTGATCTGCTTGTATATTTCACACTGGATGAAGTCCACATTTTCTATCTTACTTGTTCCAGAACAGCAGTGTTGGGAAGATGTGAGGTAGGATCATTGACTGTCAGTGAATGTGTACTTTATCAGATCATACATGATTGCTGTTACCTAAAATAACTGATATTTTCAAATTTTTTTTTCATTCTTGAGTTGTCAGAAGTCTGATTAATAAACATAGGCCCTCCTTTACTCCTGGCAGCTTTTCAGCATCAGAAGGCTCATTCCTTCCTCAGCTAACTCAAATGCATGTCTCATTTAGTTTAAGTAATTTAACTTCATATATCTGATTATACTACTATAATAAAAGCAAAAAAAAAAATAGAAAGGATTGCCCCCAAAATTTTATGAAACCATAGATGTTTTAATATTTCTTTATTTCTGCACTATTTCTGAGATAGTTTAATAATAAAGAAGGAAATTGTTATTTTTAAAGGAGTAAAAAAAAAAAAAAAGTTACTGAAATTCTTTCTTTCTTGTGTGTGGTTGCATAGTCCAAATTTTTCTTATGTCTCTATGACCATATTTTTGTAAGTTTAAGAATCCTGAGAAATAGAATTATGAAATGTTACCAGTCATTACTTTTATTGTATTTCTTTTTGTTCATGAGATGAAATGGTACACTCAAATGTGTTGGGATTATGCTTCATTCTGTTCTAAAGAATTTATCTTTGCAAATCATTCATGTTCTAAAAAATTATTAAAACTCGGTTTTGGAGATAGAAGACATAAACATTGATTGTAGGAAAAGAACAAAAAAGAGAGTTTTTCTTCAGAATACAGACAGGTACATTGGCTTCATTGTGCCATTGATATTCATTGTGATATTCTTTGTGCCATTTGGGGCTTTTTTTGACAAATTACATGGTAAAGAACAGTAAAGCTGCAAATATGATACATGTGTAAAAATCAGATTAACTGGTAGATGGATTTAGGATTTCTTTCATATGCATGAGTCATGGGTTTTATTTTCTGAGTGGAGGTGTGGGAAAGCAATCTCAAAGAGGGAAATGTCTAGCTATTTGATATTTAATTTCTTTGATTTACCTCCTATTAGAAATAACTTCTTCATATGCGAGACACATACCTTCGGTTACATATTTTTTTTAATTTTTCTTTTTCCTAAACAGATACCTTCTGTTAAGACTTCTTTTCAAACAGATATGATCAATTTGAAATTAATACGCCACTCGTGTATTATGTTTTTTAGTATTTAGTTGATGAAGATGAACATAGATTTGGCTCCACTTGACAGCGCCTGAAGGCACTCACAGGCTTGCTTCACTGCCCCTGCCCAGACCCTCTGGAGCTGTCCCCCCTGCTGCAGTACTCCATGTCAGCCACTCTGGGATAATTATACAGAATTTTAGAAGCTTTGTGAATCTGAATGTGTCATGCAATGAATGTGCATTCAGTAAAGAAAAATGTGATTTCTTTGCAGATTTAGAGAGAGAAAATCCCATTCACTCAAAACTTAGGAGGAGAGCATGTCTTTCTGGGATCCATCAAAGGCATATTGCCTTTCCCCACTAATTTCTAAAAGTCTTCATTCTGATTTTAGAATGACTGGGAACCTAAATTTTAGGTGGATTGGACCCATGGTAAAGCTGCACAACAGTTTAATGGTGAAAAGACAGACACTGAATGGTCTGAATAAGAGAACAGGATGAAAAGTTAAATTAGCACAAACTATAACAGGACTATGTTCAGATAGCCAAAATTCAGAAGTGACTTTCATCACATCTCATGTCCTTGTGTCAACTGCCCATGGCATTTCCCTTGTATGTCTTCTGTAAATCTCCAAAAGATTTTGGAAACTCAATTATTAATACTGAATAATATAATATATATTTACAAATCATGGGAATTTTTCTAAATTTGAATGGAACAGAAAATTATTATAGCTATGATAGAGGCAGTATGCAGTATTGAGGCTTCAATTAAGTTCCAGATTGATTCAGGAAAAAAGAACACTTTCTAGGGTGTTTATGATAGAGAGATAGCTAATTGAAAAACTGCTGTAACTCTTATACTTCATGATTTTTAAAAAAACTGTCACATCTCAAAAGCTTTTTAAGTACTAGAATATGGGCCAGAACTGACCCTAAAGTTCAGAAAATAAATGCACTAAATGTGACAAACCAGTTGACTATGCATATGGTATTTTTGCTTCTAGGGAAAAACAAAGCCAAACAAAACACAAAAACTGAACAAGTACTCCAGAAAATCCTGAATAAAAAAATGGTTTGATTTTTGCAAAAAATGCATGCTTCTTTATTTGTTGTACATAAATATTCCCTTAATGAGTTTACCCTCTGGAATTTGTGTTGAAATATCATATTCTGAGCAAGTAATAGAGAATATGCCTAGACAGTGAAGTGTGAAGTCATAAATGTGAGCAATTGTACTTAAAGCTATTTCTTATTCTCCGAAGCTATGTTCATGCTTTAAGCACTGTTAGCTAATGTTACTATTCATAATAAAATACTCAATATCACTTACTTCACTACTCTTCCTGCCCTAAAGATTACTTGCTCCAAAGATCAAACATCAAATTCTAATGCCATGGTTAACAGCAAACGTGAACGTTAAGGTATTTAGGCTCAAGTAGTACTTTGAATAGGAACGCAAATTTCAGAGTCAGCAAGAGCAATTCCTGACAATTGTTTTCTTCTGATTTAAATTATGAGAACTTCAGGTTAAGAGCCCCAATGCACACAGCCTGCCATAGCTCAAAAGGGAACAGATTCAAAAATACCTCACAATGTTAGTTTTAATTCCATGATCTGATACCAACTGGCTTAGTCCTGCTAAAAACTCTGTGGCATAGCTCATAAATGATGATGTTGGACTATGCTATGTGTCTGATGAGGACTGGGCTGCATCTCCACAGTATCAAGAACTTCCATAACAGTATTTTTAAATATCCTATTGCTCTCACAACATGTTACAGAGGAACAGCTTCGACTGAGTCATCTTAGCTGCCCTCCAGCATTTGTCTCCAGTAACCCAGGTGAAAAGCAAGGTTGTTGTCCCTTACCATAAAATCTGTCCAATGCATATGACTCTAACATCCTTCGTTCTAAAAGATTTATTCTTCGAGTAGTGAACAATACAGTTTACTGACATTCCATTTTCTAATGAACATGTTGAACTTCAGGAGGTTGATAACACTTTACACTCCTAAGAGGTCAATCTTTAGGAAATCTAGCAGCAATAGTCATGGGCAGGAACCCTGCAATGACAGAGAAGTAGATGAAGACTCTAAAGTAATTCAGGCACAGCTGAGTCTAATACTGCTAGAATATGCTCCACATTAACAGAGACTTATGAAGTTAAAAAAGTTGAAAGAAAATAACTCAATAATTAATAGAGTCCCAAAAATATGTTTCTAGTGATAGTCACCAAAATTCATAGGAATCCTCATTTCTTATATTGTAACAAAATTATTCATTATTCCTTAGAGAAAACATATGAGAGGGCAGCTTTCTTACCACACTTAATCACAAACACAGGATTGCTGAGCTAAGGAAAATCGGAAAAAGAAGAGGTAAAAGAACAAAGCCCAGTTGTCCTTCTTCAATGAACAACACATTGATTTCAAGGTAGGATATCCTGTCTGTAAATAAATAATAAAAAAGACGTGTTGAGTGCCTTATCTACGTAACCTATGAGAAGAACAGAAAAGTGAATTTGACCAGTTTTCTTCCATTAGCATCTTGTAAAGAAAAGATTATTCATACTTTGAAAATTTCTTTATAGGACTGGTTTTACTTCATGGGACTCAAGATTTATAAAATAATTTAATAATTTCAGTTGTGAGTTGCCTGTGAAGGTAATCTGATTTAAATTTGTTCTTAATTACATTTGACTTTGAAATTAGAGCATGCACATCAGGATTTTATCCAGTTGAGTTCTGAGTATCTCTGAGAACATAGATTCCTCAGCAATTTCGGGCAACCTGATCCAGAATTTGACTGCTCTCATAGTGAAAAAACATTTCCTAGTATCTAAGTAATTGCAACTTTATCTACTGACTTTTGTCCTTTTACTGTAAAAATCTGAAGACTGTGCTTCAGTTTTCCCCAGGAATTCACTACTCCAATTGTATACTCACAAGTGCCAAATAGAGAAAAATAATCCTGTTGCCTTGCTGGCTAGACTCTTATTAGTACTTGTCAGTTTGTTGTGGGTCTTCTTTGCTACAACAGCACACTTTTGTCATGTTCTGTTGTCCAGAATGTGTAAAGCTGCTTTCTAGCAAGAATGTTCCCAGCTTGAATTGTTTCAAGTTATTAAATCCAGATGCAGAACTCTGCAGTCATCTTTCTTGAACTTCATAAGATTTCTGTTCAGTTTCTTCAGCCTACTGAAGTCTCTTTGATTTGCAGCCTTGGTCTCTGGAATAATCCTACAGATCCTCTCTGTTTGGTATCATCTGAGTTAATCAGATGGGACTAAGTTTTATACCTAATTATATATCTATTTATTATATATCAGATATCTACTGGCATTGAGGCATCCTGAAATATGCAAGATGTCCCACTGGGTTAACAGTTATGACACATGACCTCGAGAAGAATATGTGCCCTTTGACAGAGATAAAAGCTGACCTATGTCACACAGACACTTACATGTAAGTTCCTGAGGTGAGTAACTATAGTTAAGTATGTCCATGCACAAGTCCACATGCACATGCTGACCTTGAGGTGTCTACGCTGTTATAGTCTGTGGAGATCTGGAAATTTGTTTACTTGCCACATATGGATGTTTAGTGTCAGATGAGATCTTTAATGATATCCAGAGTATCTGTGTGGAGCTAGCAAATAGAACAAAAGATGTGCATGGGAGACCTGTGTAGTCCTATACTGGCACTTGAGATCTAAGAGGACATGAGAAAGCATTTCAAACAGGTTGTATGTCTATTTTGAAAAAAATAATCTGTATTAAAGTGGAGCTGAGGAAGTCTAAGGAATTGTTCAGTTCAGCCTTTAAGAGACACACAAATTTAAAAATCTGAATAGCTTTCTAGACTGCCCAAATATAGGCTCCTGGTATCATTTGGGATATGCTGGGATATCCAAGATACACACACAGAAGTGACAGATGAGATATAAAGCAGACCTGTATCATCCTGGAGTGACAGCTGGAGAATTTGGAAAATGGCATGAGATGAACACATTTAAGCAAATTGAGTCTCAGTGACTGCATTGGCTATAAATTTAATCAGTTGACTTAAATATAGGCACCTATTGCAAATTTACTTGCCCTGGTAAGTAAAGCCATCTCACAGGTCACAAGGCTTTCAGAAGACCATTACAGTTCTGAAACAGAAACTGGAGGACAGACAAAAAGACACCCAACACCAAAACTGGTACTAGTATTCTGTGTGTAGGCAGCCAAACTAAATCCTGCCTACTGTCTATGAATATGAATTCCACCTTCATATAAGAGGATAAAGTACACAAGAAAGAAAAGACTAGAAAGAAAATTACCCAAATGAACAGAATACTGATGGGGTTTTCTTTACTGATAAATATGTGATTATGCACTGTGAGCCTTATGTAACACAGAATAAACTGTACTTTATGTTTAGAATAAGGCAAGAAGCATAGGAAGATAAAATAATGCTTATCAACCAGCCCCTTTGAAAATCTACAATATAGCAGTATTTAAGCAACTCTTTTTTTTTGTTTGTTTTTCACTTAAAACTTCAGAGAAGTAAGAAACAAATAATTTTTTCACTTGGTTTACTATGCAATAAAATGGTAAAACCTCCAAGACTTTTCTGAAATGATACCACTAACAGAGAAACCAGGTGTGGTTTACAAGAGCATAAATCTTCCATCTGCTACATATTCAAGTGTCTCTGCCTTCGCATTTCTGCTCAAGATGATCCCAAACTCATTTCTTAGAACAGCTAAAATGATGGGTTGGATATATTAGAGGAGGAAAAAAAAAATACGGTCTTTACAGATAAAAGTTGAAAGTTCTTAACTTGAAATTTTGTACCTTCAAGTGGTCAGTGATGGAAATCAGGGAATATGTTAAAGGGAAGTATAAAATATCTAGTTCTATTTTTATATTAACCAATATTGTA
The DNA here is from genome assembly GCA_013400415.1 of Scytalopus superciliaris. Lineage (NCBI taxonomy): Eukaryota > Metazoa > Chordata > Aves > Passeriformes > Rhinocryptidae > Scytalopus > Scytalopus superciliaris. The sequence continues at coordinate 9,552 of VXBX01002987.1, forward strand.
ATACTGCCACTCACCTGTGATTAAATTTGCAACAATTTTACAATAATATTAAATAAATATTTAATGTAATTGTATATACATCCAGAACCACAAAAGCTGAAATTACATTTAGTCACCTAGAAGCAACACTGCAGAGAACTTAAATCAGGGTTTGTTGCCACTTCCCTTTTCTCATCTGTGTAGTGTTTATTGATTTAGTTGTGTCTTTGCATATGTGTGTGGAACAAGGATTTTTTATTTTTCACTAAAAAAATCCGTCACTATTTTCTGGTTTAAAATATTCTCTTCTTGAAAGTGTATCTTCAGGTTTATTGCCATCTCATCAGGTTTGGGGATAATCCCATTTGCAACTGGAGGTTGTGATACAATAATGTGATATTCAAACAACATAAATAAATCAGAATTTTACTCTGGCTACCTCGTTGGAACTCTTACCATCATTTCTCCCTTCAAAGCATACATTCTTATTTTGAAATTTTCATAACCTATGTTCATCAAGATTATTGCTTTCTTATAGTTGCTGCCTTCAAGTTTACTAACAGTAAAATAGTGTCCTAATTCCTTGGTTAGAAATGAAGATGAAATAGCTTTGACTTGCAAATGCATATTTTTAATAGGAAAGAGGACAATAAGAATTTTAATTTGAAAAATAAAATCAGGTTTTCAGGTACTGTGCTTACATAATTCATCAAAAATGAAATGCAGGCAATGGGTGACATCAAAAAGAACCATGACGGTTCATTACTCTTGATGGTATATCACACAATGAAGGAATGACATGATATTCAATAATTCTGAAAGAAAAAATAATTTTAAATGTAAGTTTTATGTTTTGAAGGGGGTGTGTTTAGACAGTTTAACAGCAAAAGGAAGTATAGCTTAGCATGTTGCATTATATCATTGTATATCTATATATAATATAGATACACGTGTGTGTGCATATACCTGACATTGTGTTCCAAAGTTCACATCTCTGAGGCTGTTTGAAAGAGGTACACTTTAAAGAATTATGTAGTGGTAGGTTTAAATTTAATTGACTATTCAGAAAATTGAGCAAAGCTCAAGGTTAAGTGCAAATGGAAGTCAGAGAAAATTTTATTACAGGGAAGAACTTTTCCAAGCAGTATTTCTGTTTTCTAGGAAACATTATGATATGTGAAGTATAGTTTGCACTGAATATTATCAGTGTGTAAGCTTGCATTACGTAATTTTTGGGGAATCTGGATTTATTCTATATCTCAAATTTTCCTATATTAAATATATATATAGTTCAGAGAGTCTCTCTAGCATCTGATGTACTTCTCACTCCTAGCCCAGTATTTCAGTTGGATATCTTGGTTTGAAGGATCACTCTT